>CM060622.1:19217500-19277500 GCA_030578275.1 Meda fulgida | reverse complement strand
CAGTCAATACCATTCATTGCCTCGCTCACAATCCCTTCACTTTATGGTGTTTTTAAAAACCTCTCACCAGGTTTATATTTCAATGGTTTCTTTGAAGCCTGTTACGGACACAAGCTGTTACAGATACTCAGAGTTAAGATCCAGGCAGCCCTGCACAATGACTTATTTTTACAGCAATATGTTTTTAGTTATAAGCTACATTTCAAAACACAAGAAAATATCAAAGCAAATGGCATGTGGAAACAAAGGATGCTTGACCTTTTCTAAGAACTAACTTCACTTTTTTTAACCATTCATTTTGATAAACTAATCTAATCTAGTCCATATTTTGCAAAGGTATGAAGTCAATAGCAGATCCTTTTTAGCCCTCTTCATCAAGGTTAATTTTTTATCAGGGCTTGACATTTACACCCGCAAACCCACCAAATGCGGCTGGATTTCAGCAGTGGAGTGTTACCCAGTCAGTCCTACTAGCCACTTTGTTGGGTTAAATTCATACGCTTTTTTAGTCTTTCAAAAAGGCATGTGAAATAATAAACTAAGTACAATGTAATGTTGTCAAAAATATAGATGTTTATCTATATATAAATTGGTACTGGAATATATGAAACACAGTATAATAGATCCTTGTGTCAGGTCTTAAAGTGAAAGAAGCCTAATATAACTACTGGCAAATTTTGAGATAATATTAAAAATATCTATAAGGCTGTTTTTCCCCAATGAAATAAATGTCAAAATTGTGGCCAGTGAAAATGCTGAGTGTCTAGTAACTTTGGAAAACCATAGCCACAGTGGCTGGTGAGCAAAAAAATATAAACGTATATTATAAAGCCTTAACCTCAGGCTTTGTCAGGCACCTGAAAAGCCAGTCAATGTGTATATACTTGTGAATAAGACAGAGGTGAAATGAGAGGCACTTTTACACCTGAATTTTATGGTTGCCTACATGTCATACATGTGTACAACACCAGTGACATATTCTTGAAGACATAGTTCAAAACACACACAAACACAGCACCTCATTAGTCACCATCACTAGAGGTGTTAGGTGACCTAGCACTGCACATATTTACCTGACTGCAACACAATACACCAAAGGCTAATGAGATCACTCTTTCCACAGCCAAATCCCTCTCTCCCTGTATCCTCCCCTCCTCCTCTTGCCTCAGCCTCTCCATCCCTTAAGAAACTCCCGTAGAGAAGGAGGAGCGTCTGTTTGGAAAGAGCTGTTAGGGTGTCCTGCCAACTGGGGGATCAGCATGTATGTGAGACTACAGTAAACATAACGTTTGTTGTTATATGTGGCTGATGCCTATTCCTTGTGGAAATCTTGCTGAAAACAAGTTTTTTTTTTTCAACTGAGGTTTTTTATTTTATTGTATACAAGGTTTGGAGAGTTTACAGACATAATCCCTTGGTGAACTGCAATAAACATGAAATGGCTGCCCGCACATGCACACACAAATGAATCACATTGAAATCAGAAGCACAAACAGAAATCCACGCAAACAGCAACCGCCACATGTCCTTTAATCCCTTAAAGGGGGCTTAAGGACACGTCTCAAAGGTATGATCCCTGCAGAAGAGTTTGTGCGTAATTAACACTGTCTGTGTTTTTGAACGGTATAGAGCCAATTACAAAGAAACAGAACTGAATACAGAGGACTTCCATTCTTAAGGATGGAAGACAGCTGGGGTCGATTTAATGTTCTCATCATAATTCTAAAATCCATTTCAAAGGGCAAGAGTAATGCACAAAGCAACTACAACGCAATTCCTCATTATGACGAATATTACAGATAATTCTCACCTCACTTTAAATGCTTTTTTAAAGCTTACCCTTATTCTTTGGTAAAGGCAGACTTGGAAATTAGTTAAAGAGTTCACACAAAAATGCACTTTCTTTCATCCTTTACTCAACCTCATGTCATTCCAAACTTATGTGACATTCTCTCTCCTATGGAACATAGAAGATACTTTGAGAAATTGTCTCATTCTCTCTCTCTCTCTCTCTCTCTCTCTCTCTCTCTCTCTCTCTCTCTCTCTCTCTCTCTCTCTCTCTCTCTCTCTCTCTCTCTCTCTCTCTCTACACAGTGGAAGTCAAAATATCAAATATAAGTTTGGAATGACATGAAGCTGAGTAAATGCTGACAGAATATACAATTTTGGAGTGAACTTTCCCTTTAAAGCTGGTCAGTTTGTATAGTCTAGTTGAATGTGTGGGTCTGAAACAAATGAAAATGTTGTTTAGTTGTTTTTGTGTAAGATTCTAGCAGACAGTTGCAACGGTACATCTGCATCGAGCAGTGTAAGCATGGTAACAGCGGATATAAGGTGTTGCCAAGGCAACCAAGGTAGATGTAGAAGTGGAAGCAGGTATGGGCAGACCTGTCGGTTAATAAGAAACTACTAAATTTAATTTAGCCGTTTCTTTAATCATCTCTGATTTATGGGGTCTTTTATTCTTTGATTTCAGTAGACTCCCTTTTAATAACAGTGAGACAATGAATACCATCTGAGATTAAATAATTAAAAGTCTTCAAAGATAAGATTCTTGTCTCTTTCTATAGTTTCATTGGCAGATTGAATAAGGCTCGGAATGACGGACAGCAAAATATGATTATGGGAAAAGCTAAATTAATTACAGGATGAACAAAGATACAACTGCTGAATATATGGAAGATTGGTTTCAATCAGCCAGACTAGGATCAAAACAGATCTCAGTACAGTTTGGACTGTGTGAAGTAGTGGCTGAGTAAATGTATACATAGCATTTTTGGGAGCAAATCGATTTCCAAAAATGTTCCTTCCTTGTGTGCAAGTAAAAAAAAAAACTTAGGGTGTGTTCACATTGGCATGTTTGGTTCAAATTAAAACGAACCCGGGTGTGATTTCTCTGTTAGTGCGGTTCATTTGAATAAGTGTGAATGCTGCAATCCGAACCCTGGTGCGTACCAAACAAGCGGGCCGAGACTGCTGAAAAGATGGGTCTCTCTCCATGAACTCTGGTGTAGTTCGAATGAAATATGAACACAACACGGACCAAAAACATTTAAACTAACCAAAAATGGTACATGATGTCACAAGATGCGACCCTAAAAAGGACAGAATGCTCAAGCATACCTGTTTTTTTTTCACATTATAGTCACAATGTTGCCCATTACAGTTTGGTACAGGCATCAGAATCATGTCTCCTTGCAGCACATCTTCATATGTGTGTGTGACAGAGGGATTCCTGCTGCTGTTTTAACTCATTAATAAGCTCTTCACAAGTTCTCAGCTGGTCAAAATACCATCATGTGTAGGCTACACACATACAGCGAGAGCATTTCGTTTCCCAGCACACAGCATTGTTTTGGATATTCGGTAAGTTCCGTCACAATATATGTAGTAAAAGCTGACCAATCAGGTTGTAAACGTATCTCTATGCCTTTAGGTTTGGTTTGTTAGGTTAGGTTTGTTAAAATGCCAATGAAAACGCTAAGCGGACCAGGACTTCTTTTTTTTTATTATTATTATCCAGACCAAACGAACCAAGCAAACCAAACTACAAGTGTGAACACACCCTTTGTGAAACACTGAAACCTGTGTGTACTACTACAAATAATGAACTTTACATAATCTTGAATGGATTATAAATTGGCTATAGAATTATAGCCATGCAGAATTATTAGGTACGTTGATTTTCTGATCATATTTTTTTCCCAGGCACATTTTACCAATCCCAAACCACATTAATCTTAATAACTACAATTCATTTTGAATGACTGTTTTTATAGGCTTTATAGACAGAAAGATCGAGTGACTCTTGAAGGAACAGCACCATGTACCACTGTTTGAAGAATGCATCTTCCAGAATATGGCAGTAAGTAAGTAAGCAGTCTATATCCTACCCTGCAGTCCATTTTGCAGAGATGGATTAACAATCAACTAATAATGAACTTCCAAAATGTACTGCCAGACAAGAAGATGTGGTGCTGGTCCTTCAGGAGTCACTCTCAATCTGTCTGTCTATAAAGCCTATCAAAAAACAGTCTTCATGTATTTTACTACACTTCAGCTTGTGATTCTTATTAAGAGGGGGCAATTTTTTTAGGATTATTTACCTGACCTTAGACTCTGAGATCCTGACAACTTGCACTTCTGGAGACTCCAGATATGTTGCAGTTCTGGAAATGTTGGTGCTGGTGGAGACTAAAGGGTTCCTGATGGTTTCACACTTAATTCTTCACCTTAACTCTTAATTAGTTTGCAGTTAACATGTGTCTTTTCTTCTCCACCTGTTTTTTGTCTGACCCTGCTGACACAATGATCATTTCACTGTCCAATGGTCATGCCTTAACTACAATTTCTAGTATTGCATTAGTATTGCATCCTTCTCATGGGCATTTAACAATTTTTGACTTTTCAGTCTGAGTTAAATCTCTTTTTGGGCTTATTTTACTGTAAAAGAAAACATGCCTAATAATTATGCACACCTGAATATAATATACCTGCGTATTTCATTCCCAACCTTCATGAACAATTATATATCACTTATAAATGATTAAATACAAAATTAATAGTAGTTATTAAGATTAATGTGGTTTGGAATTGGCAAAATGTGCCTGGAAAAAAAAATTATCAGACAATCAACGTGCCTAATAATTCTGCATGCAGTGTATATTGGACTAAATTTGATAAATCATGCTCTGAAATCAGCAAACAAACAGGGAGTGATATGTAGGGGTGAAAGATAGAAGATCACTTTCTCGCTGTCCGGTCTGACTTTGCCTCTGTCCGGCTGGTCTCCATGGAGATCGGCTAAATAAAGTAAGTAGACTTTCTCTCCATGATGAGAAATGGGCCATGAGGTTTATGCATCCTTAGTACCCTCCAGTCGCCCCCCAGAGATACATCCACAAGGACATCATAAGATTCTGTACATTTATTGGGACTAAAACATCTTGTTTTTGCACTAAAAGTAGAAGAACAAGTAGTCAGCTGGTTATTGTCACAAAATTGCCGAAAAGGGTTATATTTTACACTAATGACCAGCTGACTGTACAGTGGCGAGAAAACATATGTCAACAACGGTCAAATATGCAGTTTATTGGTCATTATACAAAAATACAGTGACTGACCAATCAAAATCCAGTATTCCAGAGTGCTGTGAGCACATTAATATGTTCTCACCTTTAAAATGTGACACCAAGCATTTCCATTATAGCACAGGGCATCTGAGGCCACTCGTACAGGCACACCTGACAAGCACCACGTGTTGCTTTCACCGCACGCTAACACTCTCTCCTAACCTTTTCATTGGAAAAGGCTTCATTGATTTAAACAGGCCACAACCATTTCACCTGCCGTGGACAGCCTGTGGGAGCCCCAGGGGGTCTGCTGACAGCAGGGCATTGGCGCAGCATGTGGTCCCTATCTGGGGACCGGACAAGAGCCCACCTACCTGGATAACTAATGCTTACCACTGCGTCCTGAGCTGGCAAGTAGATTTCGAGTTAGAAAGTTCTGCTCGTGTGTTTGTGTGTGTGTGTGTGTGTCATATGTTTCAGTATCTATGAGTGGGAGAGAGGGAGAAAAGAGAGCAACAGTTATTTAACGTGGAAAGGCATTTAATAATTGTTTAAAAAGGTGAGAAGTAAACATAACTATTCATGTTGAAGAGCTCCAATAAAAAAAAAAAAAAAGAAAACCCTCCAGTTCCAAAAGCAAACAACAGGGGACAGCACAGAGCTGGAGAAAGTATAGGCTGCCTTTTCTTTTTTCTGTTTTCTTTTTCTGTTTTGCTAACATTGATTACACTTCCAAAGACTACTTTAAACATGGAAACAAACCTTTGTAGATATGAAGAGTGGAATGTTTAAAAAAAAAGACAGACATTCAGTTTAACAAACTGTCCTGCTGTGAGTGCTAATACTAGCTCCCATTACCTGACTTGAACAGTTTGAAGCTGATCTGACTTGAGATATTAATATCGGCTTGCTGTACTCTGCTCATAAATGGGAAGGCTGATTGGTTTAAAATGAGCTGCAGCACAGAGCCTAAATTGACATTGAAATCTATTGACTTGCCAGAGACAGAGACAGGGACTGGAATACCAACGGAGAAAGGGATTAAACAGACGTACTCTTCATGAGATTAGGAATTCCTTATGAGGACAGAATCTATCTCTCTATCTATCTATCTATCTCTCTATCTCTCTATCTATCCATCTATCCATCTATCCATCTATCCATCTATCCATCTATCCATCTATCTATCTATCTATCGTTCGTTCGTTCGTTCGTTCGTTCGTTCGTATCTCTTACTTTTCTCCCTCATTCCCCTCACACTGTCTGTTGTGATTTGTAGAGACAGCTCTTTACCATACCAGTAAAGCAGGCAGGCCCAGTCCCGGCCAAATGGTCTACAAGAGCCAGTGGCCCACCCTAAGGCAAACATATCCCCCTACCTCTGTCTTACACAATCTTCATCACCACACCTGCGTACGCAGGCATTCCGATTCCAAAAGAGGGTAGGGCTCAACCCAACCGTGATAAACAAACTACAATGGGATAGCAGCCCAACTGTGTGAGGCATACTATGGAACACACATCAGAAAGAAAGAAAGAAAGAAAGAAAGAAAGAAAGAAAGAAAGAAAGAAAGAAAGAAAGAAAGAAAGAAAGAAAGAAAGAAAGAAAGAAAGAAAGAAAGAAAGAAAGAAAGAAAAGAAAGATGAAGATATAGAGAAAGAGGTCCATTCTTGAGCTGCTTTAGCAGAGTGCTTTAGACATTGAGTAAGTGCTGAAAGCTGCCCAGAAGCTTTAGCTGGACATTAGTGCCCAGCTCAGCAGAACTTCCTGTGGATCCATCTGCTAAAGTAAGCCATCAGACAGCTGAACCTCACTCCAGACAGACAAGCCTGACCCCGCTAATCTATAGTCTGCTTTAAAAACACCAAAGGAAAGGCTATTTTTTCCTGAGGTCTGTAAAGAAAAAAATAGCACTGTATTCGGTGAATAACTTCTGCATTCTGCATTTCTTGTTATGTAAGTCAGCACCGATTTAATCATCTGGTTGTATATATGAGGTTTTAAAGTGATCGTTCACCAAAAATGAAAATTCTGTCTTTAATTACACGCCCTCATGGCGTTCCAAACCCGTAAGACTTTCGTTCATCTTCGGAACACAAATAAAGATCTTTTTGATGGAATCTGAGTCCTTTCTGTCCCTCCTTAGACAGCTACACAACTGAAACTTTGACGCTTCAAAAAGTTATAAAGAGATCGTTAAACTATCCAAATGTATTGAGTGGTTTAGAAGTAGGTTTATATGATGTACAGATTGAATTTATATATATATATATCTATATATATGTTTAAATTATCCAATGAAATACAACCTTTTTCTCATAAACTAAAATGCGGGCTAAAATTATATGCTATATTTTAAAGTCAAATTGAATATGACCTGACGGAAAAAAGTAATGGATTATGTATATACTATATATAGAAAAAAACAAAGCAAAGTCAATAAGTAGTAATATTCATTTTGTCTATCTGCTCAGCCTTAAGCTATGAAATATTAAAGAGTATATTGATATTTTGCTTTAAGCGCCTATATAAGCTTATCCTGTAACAGCGGCTTAACAGACATTCATATGTTAAAAATCAATATTTATCCAACCTGTCGACAGTGTGCTTTAGTGATTGAGGCAGTGGCTTCTCACTCTGACATTGAGCTTGAAGGAACAAGGTCGGCCTTCCAGCAGTCATCGCGGCTCTGGTGTTGTATAATTCTCGTCGGCAGCTCTATTTGTTTTTTTTCCCCCTTTCCCAAACAGTGTTGATTCATTTGGGAGAAGCGAGGAGAGGGAGGAAAACGAGGAAGAGCGAACAGCTCGGATGGTCTAGCGCGAGCCAGATTAAAGCCGACACAAAGAGCGTTTTGATTAGGCGTCATGGCCGGCGCCGCGTGATGACTTTTCATGCTATCTACCGCAGCCACGCGTGACTAAAGGGTTATTTGACGCGAACCTCAGCCAGCGAGGGGAGAGATTGTAATGGCATTGACTCATTGTCATATCGCTAATAATTGCAGCTTGCTGGAGATCGTTAACATACTTTTCCCTTGTCCTGCAATAAAAAAACAACAACAAAAAACACCATATTGCTGTAAGCCATATGGGTGCATGTGTAGTTTGTGCGGAGAGAAGGACGACGACGAAGCAGGAGGATCTTCCCTCGCTTTTTTACAGGTGTGCTCTGGTTGATCTGTCTGTCGTCTGTTTGGCAGTTGTTTGTTGTGTCAGCTGGCGTGAGGGAACAGGTGGGGCACGGTCCTGAGTGAAGATAATTAAACACCTTTGAGATAGAGAGCCCTTCATTGCTCTTCTCTCTCTCTCCATCTTCCTCTCTGACAGCGCAGTATGGTAATGTAGGCCCTTGACTTTGGGAACTTAACCCCTGGGTTCAGGACGTGTCACTCACCAGGGGTCAGTAGGGGGCGCACTATCGAGCTCAATTACCATGGGCTGTCAATCAAACGGGCATAGAATATAGCTATTAGTCATTATCTCTACTTTAAAGGACACAGATACCCTTCAAAATGAAAAGCCCTGTAACACAATGTGCCAATGCATTAACAGAGGATTATCTAAGTACATACAGTAAATGCTTGTAAAGATTTTAGTTGGGCTGTCGACTGATTACAAGTTTTAATCAAATAATTACAAGATATGATTTTTATCAATCAAATTAACAATTAATGTATGACATACATGCATATCTGTGGAGCAGCGTTGCCTGTAGCGTATAGGTCAAGATTAAATTAGTTACATTTTGCATTAAACACATTTATATGTTTAGTGTCACAAGATCCTTCAAACCTAATTCTAATTTGTTGCTAAAGAAACATTTATTTTATTATTAATGCTGAAAACAGTGCTGCTTAATATTTTTGTGAAAACCATGACATTTACTGAAAGTTCAAAAGAACAGCATTTACTTGAAATAGATTTTTCTTTTTGTAACAATGTCTTTACTGTCACTTTTATATTGTTGTCCTTGCTGAATAAAAATATAAGTTTATTTCAATACTACTACTACTACTACTACTTTATTTATTAATTTACCAAATGTTATTATAATTATTAATATAAATAATAGTTCTAAATTAACAGTGTATTTCAGATGAATATCACATCAGGCTGAAACAAATACAAGCATTCAAAAAGAACATACATTTAGAAACAATAAATGATTACATAAATGGTTACTTTCTAAAAGTCAAACCAGCGCACAGAGTCGTTCTTAGTGATGTTTAGAGACGTGTCATAAAACCCGACTCACACATAGCGTCTTCCTCACACAGTGGCCATAATTACCAGAGAATCCTCCAGAAGTATTCTCATATCACAGCAGGACTGGCTGTCGAGAAGGATTATTTCCCTGCTCGCCGACTACAACACCGATGGCTAGCCAACAGAATGGACTGTCAGCTTGTGTAATCACCCCAATAAAAAAAGCACAGACCTCGTATTCCATCTCAGTTCTGCGGAAGCCATTTTAAGCCCTCATATTAAAGTCTCTCTTTCTGTTTTTCTCTATCCTAGCCCTCTCAGCTCTTTTCTAATGCAATCAATTAATTACTGCATTTCATTAGCACAAGATCATTCATTCTAATGTGATGTGGAATATATTACATTAGGATAACAAGAGTTTCAACGCACACCGATAATCCTATAGACAGCAGAAATACTGTCTGCTACGTTCAAACCAGTTCAGTATTTGACCTGTTAAGCAATAGAGCTCATTTTAAATAATTAAAGCTGATCTCAAAACAGATCATGGCAGTCAAGGATGGGACAAGTGCAAAATGTGACAATCACAATCAGTCACCAGTTAAAACAGGATCAAGGCAAAAATGCCATTAAACATAACATTTTTGAGTTTTTTTTTTTGTGTGTGTGGGGGGGGGGGATCTCGTATATGTCATTATATTGTGAACTAGATTCATGGCACTGTTCCAAACGATAGGGAAATTAATTATGCTGCCTCCTAAGTACCTTGCTTTGACCAAATTTAATTTCAGAATGCATTGCAATGAGCTCAGTGAAAAACAAAAACTAGAATATAATTAATTTAATACTGAAAATAATTGATTAAAAAAGCAAACAGCAATTATTGGTGGGTGCATATTTTGTTTACTTTTGTTCCAAATCACTCTATCATTAGGTTATGTTTCAGTTAAGATGCTGAGCTAGAAAGTAGATGCCTGTATATGCAGCTAGAAAGCGAGGTATGTATGTGTGTATATGGTTAGAATTAAATATGCCCTAATAGGTAAAAAATGGCCCTTAAAATCGACATCAAATAACATGTATAAGATAAGTTAATTTCTGTACCTATGAGCCTGTGAGTTCAGTGATATCAAGTGATTTGAGGAGAATCGCGTTCGGATCGACACTAACACGATTACTGAACCCATCATCTCTCCTCACTGTGTATATTTATATGCTTTCCCCCTTCACTCTTCTCTTTGTGTGAGTGCTCATGTGTGTGAAAACTCCTCATGCTGCATAAGTTAAGGGAGTGATGTGAGGAAAACTGGTCAGCCATAATCCACTTACTGATGTAAACACACAGATCTCCATTTACAGGAACGGCCTCTGATCCAATAACACACCTTCGCCCCTGGAGGCCATGAATGTGTGTGAGGGTGCCAGTCGAAATGCACAAAAAGCCAAGTGTGGAATGGTTATGAATGAATTATAGTTGGAAAATCTTTAAAACCGATATCGAAATATCAAATTGTGAATTGAGATCACCAATAATGTAATATGTCTAGGCTTTACCTGCTGTTGTGCTATTGCCTATACAAGATTAGTTAACAAGCATGTTCATATTTCTTTGTTTCTTTTATGTAGCTGAGAATTAGTTATTTCTGACTATCTGGGACCTTGAGGAGGGACAGAAAGAGAAGGATAGATGTATGGAGAGAAAGCGAGGAAAAAAATAAGGATAGGTAAATTATTTTCCAACTTGAAGCCAAGGACAGCAACAGCAACAAATGGTGCCGTATATTTCCCCTGATGCACTCCCAAGCCACTCTTATCATTGTGTTTACTGTGCCTATGAGCTCGACAAAACATGGCTGCTGTGTTTAGACAGACATGCGCCCACATGTGCACAGTTAAGACTGTGGATTTTGGAATTTAAGTCTTTTGTTTTACTAATTGCATTCAGTTTGTCCATGAATCCTTCACTTGGTGTATGCCTAATGTAATCCGAAGCAGACAAAAGGGGGATGAACAGGGGTGGATGTTCTGGAGCGGACAGGGGTTAAGCGCCTTGATGTAGGCAAACGGCAATGGTCAAAAGGACATGATCAGGCCAGGAACTGAACTGCTAAGGGTGCTTATATCTGTGGAATGCAGTGAGACTGACAACAAGGCTGTATTTATTCTGTGATGCCAGAATGAAGCGGCAAACACTAATGGATAGAAAATAATACTTTAAATGATTAAAAAGAGACTTTTAAAACGATACAAAAAATGGTATATTTAAAATTCATATTTTGAATGTCTATTAAATGTATATATTTAAAATGACTGCTGAAAAAAGCAGCCTGGAAAAAAAAAATCACGGTTTCTACAAACTTTTTTTTTACATTGATAATAATAAGAAATGTTTATTGAGCACCAAATCAGCATTTTAGAATGATTTCTGAAGGATCATGTGACATTCAGCATATCACAGGAAATAATCTGACACAATACAAATTGATTCAGATTACTTTAAATAAATGCAATATTATATTAAATGCAACAATTATTTATAAAAAGTTATGCTACATTATCATAATGCTTTACAATATTACGGTTTTTACTGTAATTTGATCAAATTAATGCAGCCTTAGTGAACATAAGATTATTTGTATTGAAAATACAGCCCCAATTTTTTGTACTGGCTTTTATACCACAGAAATAGCATATTTATGGTCAAGGTATTATAGTTCTCTCAAACATATTTACTAATCCATACGTCATTTCACACCTGTAGGTCTTTCTTCCTTCTGTGGAAAAAAAAAAATGTTTTGAAGATATTTAAATTTCGTGAACAAATGATTCAGACCAATTTTGTGAACCGGACCAATTTATCAGTTGAAACGACTTCTACCATATATATATATATATTTTTTTAAATATTTCAGTGAATAAAGACTTATATTTAAGTCTATTTGCAGAGCCTTTTTGTTATTAATCATGAGTTTTGAAATGACATGAGGGTCAGTAACTGATTTTAATTTTTAGGTGAACTATCCCTTTAACTCCACTGTGTAAAGACGAGAAAGAAAAAGAGCGGGGGAGCGAGCAAGCCATCATTCATAAATATGGCTCTGAAACCAGAGACAGTGTCTTTCTCTCTCTCACACACATGTATTCCAGTGTCCTTCGTTGATACCGATGAGTAACCACATACAACCACAGAACTCGAAGGACCACATCCTCTCTCAGTTCTAAATAAGACACAGTATTTATTCTCATCTCTCTCTCTCTCTCTCTCTCTCTCTCTCTCTCTCTCTCTCTCTCTCTCTCTCTCTCTCTCTCTCTCTCTCTCAGCGTCCAGCCTCTCCTTCTCTAATGAACGCATTGCAAAGTGACCTGCTGGGGCCCCAGCACAGACAGCTTGGGAGTTTTGGACTTGCTTATGATACTATTATTAACATGCGTGGCGGCAGGCCCTTGTGATGCATCGATGTGATAAATGAGCATTCGTTAATTGGATGTCGAGAAAACTCCCGTTTCCGAAGCTTTTGACACATCCATATCCCCAAACTACCGACTCCTGACGATTTGCAATTAAATAATGGCAGGCAGGAGGAATAGCGGTTCTACGGGACTGGTGGGCAGACTGATTACTGAAGGAACGATATTAAAGAATGCGGAATAAACAGATGATTACAAAAGGGATGGCACCACCTGAGCTACCGGGGGAGAGAGGAGAAAGGGTGCAATACTTTTCCTTCTAAGAACTGAGACAAGACGAAAACTGCGGAAACGCATCAGGGGCTTTTGTTTTGAGTCGTGTCAATTTGGGTGATGATTAATGCCCACTTTTCATGGATAGAAAAGTCCAAAAGTTTGAGATCACTAGTGAAAATCAAGAAAAGTGTAATTAAATTATTATTGATATTTGGTTTGTCCCTCTAGTTCATTGGTTCTCAAAATGTTTGACTCCCCCTACTGTCCACAACAATATTCAAAAGTAATATTTACAGAAATATAGCCTGGGAAAACACTAACGTACTTCCGGCAAATTTGAGATTTGCTCTGCAAGTCTGTCTGGCCAAGAGCCCATTCAAGCGCATTTCCAATTTTTCCAAATCCAGGCACCAATCACAAACGTTGAGTCGGGCTTTACACGATGACGATAGCGCAGTGACGTTAAAGCGTCATCTCCTTCATCGATCTGATTGGTTTTAGGTCTATCCAATTGTGCCCAGAGGCATTTGAGCGACGTCCGTTGGTGACGGCCCTTTGGAAATGGGCTGAGAATGAACCTTCCCCAGACCCACTCTCAGTTACAACTGAGAAGGGTCTGGTGTCAACCAGGCAAACCAAAATAAGGAGTGTCCCCAGATTTAAATAAGTAACACAAATAATTATAATTGCATTTTAGAAGTTTAGGGGTGAATTAAAATAAGAAATATCTTGATTTTTAGCTTATTTTAAAGCTTGTTTTGTAAGTCATCTTGGGGCCCCAGACCCCTGGTTGAGAACCACTGCTCAAATGACATGAACTCAACAACTGATGATCCAGCATGATTTGAGTTCACATGGTCAATGTCACAAATTGTATTAGTGACCTGAAATAGGAGATTATTTCAGAATACTAAATATATACTACTCATTTTATGTCATAATGTTAATTTTAATTAAAAAAAAATCCAAACACTTCTTTTTATTTCTGGGTTTAAATTACAGTGTTAGGCCCAATTTTACAATGCCAACTTTTGGATGGAGGCTGGAGGTGAATTTGCATCTGGCAGGAGCTCTAAAATGTAGGAACTCTAAATGTTCATTCCACTGGCAGCCATCTTGCAGAGTCTCTTTACTCCTGACTGTTCACCATCATTGGCAGTTTTAAATACGGAGGTGCTCAGGGCCCGTGGCTGTGGGTTTAGGGAAGATGTTCCTCAGTAATTCCAACCCGCAAACAGAGAGAGACCAAAGACCAACCGGGGTTGAGAGCAGATTTGCGAGGTCATAAACAGAAAACCTCTTTCTCTCCTAATCACCTTGAACAGACTCAGAAAGAGACTTTTGTACACTGTCACATGCATCACTATAAATCCCACCTAAAGAACATCTGTTATTGCAGTTTCTCAAACACACCTAGAGCCAGTCAGCTTTAAAACAACTTATTTTTGTACAGCATTATATTCCCAATGCTGCAATGCCTCCATCAGCTCTTTATTTGCCAGTCAGAGGGGTGGGATTAATTTATATGTGCAGATTATATATATGGGGCCAAAAATTACATAGAAACAAGAAGGAAGATTTAACAGCTAGTGTTGGATAAGCAAAAGTAATCCAAGCTTAACGGATGCACATAAAACAAAATTAAATTACAAGAAAGAGGGATGGGATTGGAGACGAAAGTGGAAGAAAAAGCACAAATATAGACCATCAGGAAAGTGCAATTTCCAAGCCAAAAAAACATCTGGTCTTGGTGGATAATCTGGTGACCAATTTGATTAATATTAAAATTGGGTGTGTATTAAAATGGTATAATTTATCATTCTTAGTTATAGTAAAAAAGGCAGATTTAGAGGTGATTTGGAAGGTGAGGTGGGGCGAAGGAATTAAATTGACGAATGCTTCGCTGGCATGTCTTACCTTGCACAAACACAGGGTTTAGATCCTCCCATCATTTATTTCACTTTTTCTTTCTTCGACTTCTCTTAAAAGTGGCCCATTACTCCTCAGCCTCACCCCTAAAGCAAAACCCTCTGACCATCAATTATTTCATTCAGTCTCTGAATTACAGTCATATTGTTCACCTGGCTGCATTGCCATGGCATTGTCTGAAGTCAGCAGAAGTTAACCTGCAGTTTGACAGATAGACAGACGAGTGGAAGTGGTGTCTATGTTGTTTTAGCATTGATTAATGTCTCCAGTGGAAGGCTTTTAGCCTGCTTCTGCTAGTCTGACGTCTACTCATAATTAGATGAAAATGTTTACCCAAGTCAAGTCTTTGTTGAAAAAAGGCAATTTGCCAAGTAATGGTGATGACCGTGAACATTTGAAAACCATTAGGACACTCAAGTCCTCGTCAAGACAAGGCTGGGTTTAGTCATGTAGTTTATTTTCTTGTGACATGACTGAAAACTTTAAAAACACCTCTTTATCGATCTCAGATAAATGTCAAGCAATTTGCCGTCCTTAAATTTGATTTGTGTCTCTCATTTCTCTATTACATTCAGCTTTCTCAATTTCAGCACAGTTTGAGCAAACACGTGTCAAATTAAAGCATAATTTATTAAATGTAAAGTATTATTGGTAACACTTTACAATAAGGTTCATTAGTTAACATTAGTTAATGTATTAACTAACATGAACTAAACATGAGCAATACATTTGTTATTGTATTTGTTTGTTTGTTCATGTTAGTTCACAGTGCATTAACTAATGTTAGCAAGATTTTAATAATGTATTAGTAAATGTTGAAATTAACATTAAAAAAGATTAATAAATTCTGTATACATGCAGTTCATTATTAGTTCATGCTAATTAATGTAGTTAGCTAATGTTAACTAATGAACCTTATTGTAAAGTGTTACCATATTATTTGTTGATAGATAGTAAATTTACAGATTTTAAATCATCACAACTAACCGAAGTCTTTTTTTTTTTACTAGTCAAGGAGAAGTGAGGTAAAACTAATAGTACTGCATCTATGTATGTTATTAACTGAAACTAGTGTCTGTTAGAAAGGGTCATGGAAATATGACTTCTCAATTTAAAAATATAATAAATAAAACCACAATCCTTCTCCAAAGACTATCTCTACTGTGCATTATTCACATTTTCATCGACTAGCAATGACATGTTTTAATATTCCGAATATATGAATGTAGTCAAACAATTTTTTGAAGTTATATTTTTGGCCTTTGCCGGATACGCTGAGTGTTGTGCTGCCCACAAGGCTATTGGCTCCAACATAAAACTATTTTTAACATTTTGCAATTGTATAATGTTAGTACCTGTAATAGTATTTCCTGTAATAAATATGGTTTTATCCTAGCCTGACTACGTCAGACTTCGTACTTCCGCTCTATTTCGGTTCGCTTCTGTACTCAGTCTGACATCGACCTGTCTCTCAGTTTTCCTCCGGCCTGAAAACAGCCGGCCAATAAACGAACAGAGGGCGGGCTGAGAGCCGTGACGTAAACGCTAAGCACCGAGTTTAAGATTGTATTTTAGCGAATTTGGAGACACGGGATGTAATTCGCTCTGCTGTGGAGAATATTCCCGGCATTTGCAAACTGAAGCCCGAACAAGAAGAGTGTTTGTTAAACATTTTGAATGGAGGTGATGTTTTGGCCCTACTCCCGACAGGTTTTGGGAAAAGTTAAATTTATCAACTATTAGCGATCGTCAGTGAGAAACTGGGGAGGCCAAAGGCCGGCAAGGCGATAGTTGTGATTGTGTCCCCCTTGGTTGCACTCATGGAGGATCAGGTTAAGGAGGCAGCAAAACTCGGTCAGTCATGTTCACTCCGGTATTCCGCTCGATGGTTTCGTTTTCGCATCATACATGTGTTTACAGTGGAAGTTCGATGCGGCTGTGCTGGCGAATAACACACGTCATAACCAGACGTTATGTGGTTGGCTTACGGGTAACCAATGATTTTATACTTCATACAAGTAGTCTTTTACCCCCCCCCGCGAGAACGAAAACACTTTTCAATTATGCCATGCCAGACTCTGTCTATGAAGCAAAGCGAAGTAGCAGAGTTTGGTATTACCAGGCTAGTTTTATCCAACATGTATTGTATGATATATATTATAGACATTGGCAACTTTGTTTTGACAAAAAAATTGCAACACAATATGGTTTACAATAAAGTTTTTTTTTATTAACACTGGTTAACTACATTAGTTAACATGAGCCAACAATGAACAACACTTTCACAGCATTTATTAATCTTAGCTCATGTTAGTCTTACCATTTACAAACACATTTTTAAGATCGAAAGCACTTCGACATGAAGCACTAACATGAACACCTTTGTTAACAAAGGCTAATAAATGCTGTAAAATATGTCTCATTGTTAGTTCAAGTTAGTTAAAAGTTAAAAGTTATTTCTAATTACTTAGTACTAAATTTATAATTACACTGTAACAAGAACACTTTAAAATAAAGTTTAACAGTCTTGTTTTGTAACAGAAAAATAATGTGATTAGAGTAACACATTACCCTCAACACTAATAAGATGCCTCGCAAAGCAGACTAACACAATATTATATATACAGGTAGCACTGTCAGCCATATTGTTCAGTAACAGCAGAGCTAGCGGTTTCCTCCGAAGGGAACCTGAGCTATCAAATAAATCACCCCTGTGTGTTCAAGACAAATGAGGCTGCTAGCATTGCACCTGTTAGCAAAACATCCTCGCCCGTATGCAAGGCCTCTACAGAACAGAGCTTCCTTCATAACAGTGGACACTGCATATTAAGCCACCCCTGTGATTACAAATACACTAGAAAAGAGGAAGCAAAAGAGAACAAAGCTTAAACAAAACAATAGAGGTAGCCCGACTTTAGTGCTTATTTCGGTTTATCATCATTCCTTTCTCTCTGACCATCAAAAAGCCCTGAAGATTAAGCCTAGGCTGTGCACAGCGAATGGGGGGTTTTGTTGGGAGGGGGAGTCATTTCATTCTAGTTTTTCCGTGGATAAATCGGACACAGATATTCTTGCCATGGCCTACTTGCTGAGCCTTGGCCTTATGCAGAATTCAATTCCAATTTGTCGCTTGGTTTCTGCTTGTGTTTATGTGTGTGCATCCTCAGGGGTGGGTGTATTGTTTGGGGGTATTGTGAGTGGATTTGAGGAGCCCATCTTACGGATTAAAACCTCTCTCCGGTTTTGTCAGATCACCCGAGCACTGTGGCACTAAATCAGTGTGGGTGGTTTTTATCATTATGTCAATCCAACCACCACCAGCCCCCTTCCCTACTGCAAATATTCCGCCTAAGGAGGCATATGCATGGAGAGCAAATGAAAGAAAGAAAGAAAGAAAGAAAGAAAGAAAGAAAGAAAGAAAGAAAGAAAGAAAGAAAGAGAAAGAAAGAAAGAATCGTTGATGTTTAATTTTTAAGTATAACAGCGAGAGCGAAGGAAATACTGACAGTGACATGAGAAGGAGAACAACAGAATACAAGGTAGGAAAACAATCTGATAGAAGTCCTCTGAGAACGAAAGGCTAGATTGATGGGGAGAATATAAAGAAGTCCGTTTCTAAACTAAGAGAGCCACGGGTGTTGGTAAACTCCCTCCACGGCCCAGCCTCGTATTGCCCATGGCTAGTCATTATTTCCTTAGAGTAACCACACAAAAGCCTTGAAACGCATACACACACACACCTTTTGTTCACATTCTAGGCCCCTAAAACCAGGTGTGTCTCCCTTGTTTTTTGTTCAAGTTGCTAATCCTTTTTTTTCCGGCAAGGGCTAGAAATCCATTTCTTCTGTCTTTTCTGTCAGAGTCATGTGATCTTTAGGTAATTGTCTGCGTCTTGGAGTATTTTATGTCGGCTTCTCTTTACATAATGAAAAACAATCTTTTCTCCCTTTAGGGCTCACTCATCCCTCTTTCAAAGTCTGCGCTCTTTGTACCTCTGAACATTTTTGTTCTTTTGTTTGCTGAATCGGTCCCTTTGTGTGTTGTGGTATGTGGGAGGTTAAACGTGCATGAGTAGAAAAGTTGTATCTACTGTTTTGTCATAACACTGCCATCACCTGGCTCTCTGTGAGATATGGGTGAACACTTATGTGCATTTTCTGCATTTCTAGTGGCCGTCCTTCTACTTTGCAGCCTGGAAAAGACTAAACCGTCAAAACGCAGTGGGGAACATACAGTTGTTGGAGAGACTTGAATGAGATTTGTCAGGCCCCAGGCATATTTTACATGACATTTCAATAATTACGTGCCAATGCATATTCACCTCACAACAGGCACCCAATGAAAAGCAATGCCAAAAATAATTCCCTGAACTGTCAGGTGTTTATTTTATTTGTCTAGCTGCCGCCACAATTCTTTTCTTTCCCTGACCTTGCATTGTTTTTCAATTGACATGCAATTCCTAGACATCAAGGCACTTGCTTGGAAAACATTTAGATGCTGATGAAAAGGAAATGCTGCCATAATGCATGACTCGAACAGTTATGACAGAATTGTTTCCTTTTGTCTATTTGCTGCACAATTTTATGTTGTTTATTTTTAGTAAGAAAGGGATTTATTCAGTTAAATGTGATAGTTTGACAGCTTTTCTGTTCGTGAAAGGTCACGGTTCACGCTGAGAAGGTGCAGGACAGAGGCACAGCAAGATCTTTGAGGTGAACCTCCCAAATGCCACCAATTGACATGTGCATGTCACGCTCATTCTGCCTCACCTACATTCATTCTCTCTGTGGGCAAAACACTAGCCTGTTTCTTGTTTAATAGGACAAAAAGCGGAGGAGGACAAGTGAAAGGAAGGAAGGCCTCAGTGGCTTTACTGCTGGTGCTGCAGGGACGCATCTTCCTCCTCTTGCGCCTCGAGCTCTCGCTGTAGTGTGGTAGGATACTCATACATCTCAAAACAGGGGCAGATTTATACTAGGCCAATGCCAAAGGGACCGCTGGAAAACCTTTCAGAATGGATCACATTTAGCAGCGAGAGAAAGAAATATTAGGGGGCTACAGAAGCAGAGAGTGAAAGTACCTTCTCGACTGCTGTTAATCTCTCTTCTCTATAAAGCGATCCATCATATTTAGCTAAGCATAGATGGGTGGTGTTGTCTGATTGGTGTAAACAGCAGTCATGTGACATGGCTAGCAGGCAATTAGATCGTTAATGATATTCAGTGTTATGATACAGATTCTGTGACTTTTCACCCATCCCCTTCAATCTCTTCTCTCTCTCTCTCTCATCTCTCTCTCTCTCTCTCTCTCTCTCTCTCTCTCTCTCTCTCTCTCTCTCTCTCTCTCTCTCTCTCTCTCTCTCTCTCTCTCTCTCTCTCTCTCTCTTCCTCCATTCTCGCTTTATCGTGCTTAATTTACAGCTCGGTAATTAAGCTGATCCGATACCTGATGTGATTGCACGTACTTCAAAGTCTTGCCGCAAAGTGATGGTGAGCGTCTCATTTATTTGAAAGGTCTTGTGGCCATCTCCGCTAATACCTGCCTTGGATTTTAATAAGAGCACTCAAAGAAACAGCCTTCAACAATTTTCCTAATGTTCCCGAGAACTTAAAAATAGCAGTACATAAAATGCATTTGACCAGAGAGAGTAAGTGAAATGTTTTCAAACGTTACCCTCATACTTTCTTCCAGTAAAATACTTCACATTTTTATTCAAACAAATATTCAAACTATTCTCCACACAGCTCTGTATAGGTTAAAAGTGCTTTTTTGACATGAAAGAGTTGCATAATTTTATAACGGGGATATATGGTTCTCTACATTTTGGCTGCAGTACAGATAAAACACTACAGCTTCTATGTTTTGAGGCTATTGTGCGATTCTTTTTAACAAGGCTTGGAATACTGAATATGTATTCCAAGGCTTGTCAATCCTTGGAGCTTGGGAGTCTTTCAACAAACTCAGCAAAAGTCTGACTCATTACTCCCCTGGGGTATTTCCAGTCAGAGTACTTTGGGAATTCTTGGAACGATTGGCTGCGACAACAGGACATCAAAAGGTAAGAAACTAACTGCTGCAAATGCCAAAGGTTAGCACTGTCAATCAAATATACAGAAAAAACATGCAAATATAACACATAACATAACTAATAAGTCTCCATACACTGATGAATAGCTTTACTGAAACATAAAACTAATTGGCTTATCCAAAGAGCAGAATCTAAATAATACTACTATTCAACCCCTAAGCAAACTAAATTTGCAGACACGTTGTTGACAAAAACATTACGCGCTTGAACATTTATTCCCTAATAATTTAGTTAAACACCCTCTTAACTCTGTTGTTAAACTCCCTCTCACCCTTTGAACCATAAATTAGGATTATTTGAGATAATGAGAGACACATTCCTGAGGTGCAGCATCATGGATGATTTGGATGTTGGAACAAAGCAGCCACAATTCAGAAGCCAAAGGCAGCCAGAACTTTTTTTTTTTTTTTTTTTTTTTTTTTTTTACCTTAGAGGGCAGCTCAGTTGTAGACAACAGGAATGTCTGTATAATTGCAAAGCTTCTAAATTGTTTAGTGTTTTTGTGTTTCGGGAAGTGTCCACCTGCTCACAAAAGCCAGGTGACGCACAAACACTTGGCAGGAAATGCAAGTGAAATACTACTTGTTTAGTGCAGACTTTAGTATTGCACTCTGCCTGAACAATACTTGCCACTTCACTGAACTCCCAAAGCCTGAAGATCACACACGCCAGCGGGGCGAGCTTGTTTTTGTTTCATACTGATTAAGAAAATACGCACGTTTTCACCTCCTAGCGCTAAACGTCCTCACAGTCTCATCGAAAAGTGACTGGAAGATGAACTCAGCTTTTTTTGCTGAGTGAAGTAAAATATGACATGGTTACACAGTTCAAACCACTAACTCACTGGAAAGACCTGTTTTTATGCTCACAAATAAAGAGACGAGTATCTACAATGCAACCAATTGCACATTTCCTGTCTGTGGAAGGAATCTGAGACAGGAATGTTTGAATAATGGTCGGAACACAACTTAGTATTTGTGCTTTGGATGTTAATAATCCTGTGCAATGTTCTGTGACTGTTTTTCAGTAAGACAGAATACACAAGTGTATATTTTAGCAAATAAGATGAACCGCAAAACATGTCTAAAGGTTAGCAACCTGCCTATAATCCTAAACCTGATTCCAATTTTCTGATAAAGAAGAGCTCTTTTAAGTTTTTAGTGCTGTGTGACTATGACAAATGACCTTGAGTCTCAGGTATGTCGACCTGACATTTGTACAACACACCCACCCGCTCTCAGTGTCCCAAACTAACCAAAGCTGCGAAGTCCAAATAACAATTTAGCAAAGGTTACACACAAACTTTCTAATGAACGCAAATGCCAGTAAAGGTGGCCTGTGATGCTTGTCATTGCTGTTGTGATCTCTCTCTCTCCCTACAATTATCAGCCTCGCTTGAGTTGTGGTGAAATAAAAAATGATGTTTATTGGATTGAGGCTCTACCGAGCTCTTGAAATATGAATAGCTTTAATTAAAAGCGACTGGCATTGCCATCTGGTCCACTGTATTCGGCTTCTCTAATGAAGTGTGCAAGCATTGCTTATTTATTTATTTATCTGATTTTTTTTACTAATGGCCAAGTTGGTAAGACAAACTTGAGAAGTACAAGTAAATTCTACAGTTAACGAACTATTTTTTTTTTACAAGCGAGTTTGTTCGGTATCTATTAAGTTGCTGAAAATAGTTGGGGCTTCCTCTTTCTGATGACAAAATTACCAATCTTCCCTCCTTTTCTATGTAAATTACTGGTAATTGTATGACATTATCCTATCTATGTACGGTTTGCTTGTCTCGGTTCGGAGCGGTGTGCGTCGCACGGTTCGACGCATGCGCAATGGAGCCTCGTGACCGTATGTGACCTCAGACACTGGCCCTCATTTATCAAAAGTGCGTACACCAAATTTCCAGCGTACACCTGGCATACACCCAAAACTACGGTGACTTTGAGATTTATCAATATGGACGTTGGCGTACGGCACGCTCAAATCCTACGCCAGCTCAGGAGGTGGTGTACGCACGTTTTGAGTTAGTGCGGAAATGCGCAGTAAAACAATTCCCAACACCACAAAACGCACTGACAAACTAAAAGATATGATATAGTATGACCCACTGTAAAACAACAACAACTAAGTGTTTTTTTTGTGCAACATGGACTTCAATGTTTAATTTGTGTGACTTTACCAAAGCATTTGATTTGTAGGCTTATGTATTCCTTCAATTGCGAGCCTGTCCGCTTTACCTGACATTTCAGGGTTAGGTCCGGCAGGTGCGCACGGACTGGGTTCAGTAATGAAAGGCTTTCAATGACCAAAAAATAATTCAGACTGACAAAATAATAAAAATGACATTCTTCTTCTAAATAACAATAAACGTCATTAATAATAAAAATTAATAATAGCATGACAATTTGTAATCTTATTATAATAAGAATATTACAAATTGTTATACAATTATTAATGTGAATGAATGGTACTCCACATCATCATCACTATTGTACACCTCAATACAAGTGACGTGATACAAAATTAAATGCTAATTGTTTCAAAACACGTGCTGTAAAAAAATGCATTGTGATTGGTCATTGCGTACACCTGGATTTCAAAGGTACGCACAGCTTCATAAATCAGGCGGTGAGAGGAGTGTACGCATAATCTTACGCCAACATCGTTTCTACGCAAGAATGATAAATGAGGGCCAGTGTGTTTTAAAGTCAAGTCAAATTCAGTTTGCGCATGATTACATGATATAACAATTTTTTTTTAATACTGTATCCTACATTGTGGATAATTAAGCTATACATCATATGCTGAAGTAAATTTCTGGAGTGTTAAAAATTTAAAATAACAACAAGAACCGTACAGAACTGAAAACCGTGACCCTAAAACCATGATACCAACCGAACCGTTCGTGAACCGTGCCACCCCTAATACATACATACATATACATCCATTATCCTTAGACATGTAGATTAAGCCTAACACAACACTTTTTGCAACCACAACCAATTGCGCTAATATTGGGCTCTACTGATCTAAGACCAGCTGTTGATTATATTCAGCTAGATCACTTTTCTTGCTTTGAGACACATTATACACCCAGTATCTGTCTGCAGTCATGATAAGATTACAGAAACACTTAAATCCTAACAAGCACACTCCAGAGACAGACGTCTCCAGGGTTCAAACGGTGGTCGGAGATTTTTGCACAGTGTTCCCCTAGAGGAAGGCTATCTTAATCATGGAGTTCCACAGTTTTAAAGGGAAATGCAACATTGTCTGTCTATCTGTTTGTCTGTCTGGCATAATGAAACTACAGAGTAAGATAGTAACATCTAAATGATGATGTCGGAAAGCAGACAAACCATTGAAGTCCCATGGCTCTGCACAGGGTTGAGCGAAGAGAGGAAAAAGGAAGAGATAAGTAGCGAGGAGTAGAGCAAATGTATTGACTGGAAGATCATCGATTGACAACGAGCAAGTCGAAGAGCATGATTTTTTTTCTCTCTCTCTCTCTCTCTCTCTCTCTCTCTCTCTCTCTCTCTCTCTCTCTCTCTCTCTCTCTCTCTCATTCATGTGCATATTAAAGAAGGAAATATCGAATCGCTATTTACTGCCGATATGCTGTATATTTGTGTATCTCTATTTGTTTGTGAGAGAGAGAGAGAGAGAGAGAGAGAGAGAGAGAGAGAGAGAGAGAGAGAGAGAGAGAGAGAGAGAGAGAGAGAGAGAGAGAGAGAGAGAGAGAGAGAGAGAGAGAGAGAGAGAGAGAGAGCGTGTTTTGGAAAACACATCTTCACAGCAGGGCATCTTCATTAGGGGGACGCTCAGTTCCTGCCATGACCTTAATCCCAAAACAAACAAACACACTCACAACAAAAACCTCACCAGGATCCCAATCACACACGTCCTTCACAAGCATAATGACCACAATTACAGACCTTCACTGATTCCTTCTTTCAAGTGATGGCACTATGCCCATCTGTTAACTGCAGGGGTGTGTGTGTGTGTGTCTGTATGATCTCCCGTCCATATTTTAATTGACTCCAGGTTATCAGAGCTGTAATACAGCATTAGGGAAGCAGCACTGTGTGGGGCAATGACTGCCATTTCCTAACTGACTTAATTAAGTGCTTTCCATGAGAACGACACTGAGAATGTTACCCTTTCAACATGGAAAAACCTGCAGCATTCTTTGCCGTCTTGTTGTGCTAAAGACAGAGCAAGACAGCCTTCATTTTAAGCACAGCTCTCAGTGATTCAACTAAGCTAAAAAAAAGTCCTTAACTTTTTTTGTTTCAAGCAAGCAAAATAAAAGACGTTTAAGGTGATAAATAACTTGTTTTAGTTTAAAAAAACATTTTTAATTCAATACTGTAATTTTAAAAAGTTTTTTTCTTGCCCAGAACACATGAGCATATCCTATACACCTCTAGAAGATGCATATTCTTTATAAAACTAATGGTTTTGACTATGAACTTATGAGTGACTAGGAGATGAGTAGGATATCTTTATAATTATTTAATTTAATTAGATTATGTCTTTGTGTGTGTAATTCAGGTTTCCATCAACCTAAAGAATTTAGGCAAATGTAAATCCCGGGATGGATAAAAGCATCTGTCAAAGGACAACTTCCTTACTAAATCTAAATTTGATCATGAACATGTTTAAAAATGCCTATATGCAAATACATATTAAGATTAGGGATGGGAAATAATATTAACTAGGTGTATTAATCTAAACTATAACAACACATTATATCACCTTAGATTAGATCAAAAGAAAATACATGACATGACCCACGTGTATGTATTTTTAGCATACTATTTTTGTATTTTTTTATTATATTTTTAAAAGGTAATTGAAAGGTAAAAATCTCCAAATCACACTCAAGAGGTGTGATCACACAAGAGTGAGTTTGGATGTTGTCTAAGTCCCCTGAGAGAGCATTAAAAGCCTTAAACGAACCTAACACCTACCCAAAAGACTGTCAAAGTGGAACTAACTCACAGCATGCCTAAGCCAATTATAGATCCCAAACACACACACACACACACACACACAAACGTTAGGACATCTCTGTCATGAAAGAGACATTGACTGCGACTTTGCTGGGTCGCAAGTGTGACCGGGTGTATTTGAGTGTATATTAGTTTCCCAGTGTGATGTTTGATAATGCATGAGCTCAGCAGAGCACATCATCTTTGAAATTTTTCACCGTCAACTTCTAACTGCATTGAATGCATAAGCTATTGTGCTAATGTTCACTTCTGCTCAGTTCTAAGCCGAACATAGTTTCCTGACTTTTCTATTTTCCCCATATCTCTCCCTCTCTAAACCCCCCAGCTCACACACACACACACACACTGATTCTCTTAAAGATTGGGAGCACAGGGTGAGGCATTTATCTTTTATTTATCAGAAAGTGATTCATCTGTTTGTTTGTATCTGCCCTTGAAAGATCTTACAAGAAAGATAGAAAGGAACAGGAAGAGAGGGAAAAGGGAGAGATATGAGGTGGCAAGAGAGAATGAAAATGGGAGAGACCGACAGTGAGCTGGGTGAGAAAAGGAATGGATCATTAAATCAATACTAATAAAACATCAAACAATGTGTGTGCTTGCAATCACAGGGTTAAATTCCCAAACCCTAACTATTGACAATGGAATGAAAACGTCTTTTGCTCAAAATAAAATATGTATGTCACAAATGAGAAAGAACCACTATTAACAGCTTTTCGATACCCATCAGCATACGTTTCCTTAATTTTCTCTCTGACAGAGGGTCTGACTGATGGCCAAATTCACAGTTTTGATCTAATCAGCCTTGCATTGATCTCCAAGTGACTAATTACTTTTAGCTTAGTCTGAATTAAAGCCAGACTTTAATTGAGGCTAATTTGGCAGAGTTGTCTAAATGCAAAAGGCTTTAGATCCTACGCAGCAAGTGGGCTAAAACAGCTCCCCCCTTTAATCTACATTTAGGCCAATATTCTCCCAGTGAAAAAGTTAAAAATCTATTTTATTTAGCAATTTACCCAGTCTAGCCTCCATTTGAGAGGTGTTTTTACCGTTGACCTTTTTACAAACCATGATGTTTTAGTGTCATATGACTGGTCTCAATGAGGTAACACAATACGCAAAGCAAAATATGGACCTGATAACTTAACTCTAAGAGAAACATTCGTTCTGCTCTACTAACATGTACTCCGATGAGCAAGCAGAACAGACATTCCACAGAAAATGGCACGCTGAGCTCACACAATACACACCTGTTGCTGATAAAGTATAAAATGTAGACAAGACAGCCCTTAATGTTCGACAACTGCTACCCAATACCACCCCAACAGTGGCTCCATTGATAGAGACCCAACATTTGTTGGCTGGTCATCAACAATGGAGGTAACTGTTGACCACAGGGAGCTTATACAGAGGATAGGTAACTCAGCCGCAATGAAACAAGATACATGCTCTTACTGTTCAAGCCCTTTCACCTGTTAAACTCAGACAATATAGTGAGCGTGATAGGCACAGTGGCATATCAAATTGACAGTGATTACTGAAAAATGGCCAAAATTACTCAAGCGAAAAACTGTTTCTGGGAATCAAATGTTTTTGTAACTCGCCACAGCAAAGTAAAATCAAAGAAAAGGATGCATTTATATCCTATTATCTGGTACACAAGCAAACCTCTTGTGAATTAATGTTTATACGATGAGCTATCCCTCCAATGAAGAAACCTTGACCTCATTTGATGCTACAAGGAAAAAAACAGTCACCTGCCTGCTGAGTTGTCAGGCTAACTTTTTCTACGTTAAACAACCTTTAGATCTTACTGGATAACCAGCAAAATAAATAAAACAAATGTGTATATATATATGTATATATATATATATATATATATAATCTACAAGAATGCTAATAAGATGTTGATCCAGTCACAATAAACACTATAACCACACTTAGCGTGCAAGACCATGCCTATTCAGTCCTTTCTATTCATATCTCCGTATATCACAGGATCTGTAAAACTGTAGTGTCAGCGTAGCGGTGTGTGAGTGTGTGGCCTTTAGTTGGAATTTCCTTATCTTGTTAACTGATGAGTATGTCTCTTCTTATTTAGCTGTTTAACTTAACTCTGACTTATCTTTTTTTTGTGTTTGCCCCTACCATTTTCCATATGCTCTGCCTCACCGACACTGCCATCGGGCGTAGTCCTCTCATAGGCGTCTTCGGGTAGAGGGAGGGCACCTAGTCTGGGGCCGGACGAGCTCTTGCTGCTGGGCGTCTCCGACTCCTCCAGGCCACTGTCGTAGCAGCTCTGCAGCGAGCCCTGGTGCGGGTCCTGGGCCTGGCTCACCACCGAGAAGGTCACTCGGCGAAACGGCTACAAGAGAAGAGATTGCTGGGGGTCACTGGACTGAAGAGGACGAAGAAGAGAGGTTGATGGGTAGATTTTTTTTTTTGGGGGGGGGGGTGGGGGGATCATTCTCAGTTAAAGTACTTTTGCTGTAGCACTAGTTGGATTAGCGCACTGCGCTACATGCTACAAAACGACACAAACATCAACTGGATTAATTGCTCTCTTTCTCTCTAGTAGTAAATATATGAAACTTGAAAGCAGTGTTCAGCAATGGAAGCTAAAAAATAAACAAAACAATACTAATGAGCTGCACAGCAGTTGTTTAATGGATTCTCACCTAAACAAAAAAAAGGTTAGGATAGTAAGTTCAATGCCCACAGGAGTAAGTACAGATGCCACACTTGGCAATGTGGTTTAAATATAGCGGCTGAGGTCTGAAGGACATCAAAGTCTCCTTGTGTGGTTTACTTTATAGCAAAAAACAGGACAAGACGAGCAAGTATGGTCCCGATGGGAGATAGAATGGAACACATGGCTACAGGCTAATAAACAACCGCATGGATCCACACACACACACATTTTTCAAAGTAACTAAAGAAAAAAAGGTGAAAGGATGCACATAGGAGTAATAAACTGGAACACAGTGGCTCGTGTGAATTTGTGCTCTGCGCTCTGAACCTTTGATTTTCATTTCCTCTTCCTCTTGGGTTGTCTCAATTGAGGAATGGCACAAAAGACAGCATGATCGAAGGAGATGACTGACGGTGGGCCAGGAAGGGAGACAAATTCTTTCGGTTTGTGCTGAGATGCAGCGTAAAATAGAGTAGGGAGACAAATTAAACTAGGAATGGTTCATGGTTCATTTCATTAAAGTGAACTAGATATTCATGAAATCAAGTGATGAACTCTCTATTTGTGTACTTGTTTTCTGCTGTTATCAAAGCAAAACAGTGGGATACTGATACCCTTTAGGACTTTTTAATCAAAAAATGAATTTGTTATCCAGATTTAACTGCTCTAGTAGAGGGAAGCTGGGTTAAACAATATGAGGACTTTCTGTCCTTCACATCCCAGTGAAATACACTGAGATAAGGGATCCATATGGTCTCTGAGCTAAATGAGTGGCGGGAAGAGCGAGAGAAAATGAGAGCATGAGAGAGAGAGCTGAAAGGTGGAAATTAAATTTTGATAATTTAACTAGCATTGGAGCCGTGTAATTAAACCATTGACTCTTCCTGTCGGGGTAAGTGAAAGCAGAGGGAAAAAAAGGGGAGAAGACAATGGAGGAGAAGTGATCCCTCCACCCTCCCATCATTCTTTCTTTCTGTCTCACTCTCCAGGCTATTACTTATTCAAGTTATCCTACACTGATCATTGCCGCTGTTTAGTCTTTGTGTGCTATGAGTTGAAACATACACAATTCATCAGGTTGGAAACCAGTGAAATAGTAACTAATACGGGAAACAGAGACTTGATTGCTTTATATGATGAACAGATTTAATTTAGGCTTTTATTCACATATAAATATTGATCAGCGAACACAAACAGAAGCTACAACAAACCTGCTTGATGCACAAGAAGAAACCTCATTGGTTCTTGAGCAAGATCAAATGTTCCCCATAACACCTCATTGGTTCTCGCACGTCAAGCGAACATGCTTGAGCTTCCGTTGACCACAATTTATGTGTGAGTTGATGAATGTTCATATGTAAATATAAGCCTAAATTCAATATGTTGATCATTTAAAGAGATCGAGTCTCTTCATAAAATTTGGACTAAACCGCTCAATTCATATGGATTAGTTTTACGATCACTTTATGAAGATAAAGATAAAGTGTCAAAGTGATAGTTGCGTAGCTGTCAACAGAGGGACAGAGAGGTATCAGATTTATTTAAAAAGACCTTCATTTGTGTTCCGAAGATGAACGGAAATCTTACGGGTTTGGAAAGACATCCCGGTGGAGTAATTAATTACAGAATTTCCATTCTTGGGTGAACTATCCCTTTAAATGTCAGTTTTATAAAATATGTAAAAGGGATCCTTGCTCTGTCCAGTAATATATTTGAAGACCCCTGCTCTAAATAAATATAAACAGCAGCCAAAAAAAACAATAACTTTTTTTTTCTTCTAACCTCTACAGCAAAAAGTTCGGCTGACGCATTAAATAGACACTAACAAAGCAGCAGCGACTCTAAGTGTTTGCCTCTGGCCTTCTACCCGCTTCCCCACTTCCTGTCACTGCACATTTTCTTTCAGGAATATTAAACAAGACGGAGCACCATCATTCACTTCTCTTTTTCTTTCCAACTCGCTGCCTTTCAGACTGAGTGGCCTAACACTCATCATTACTCCAAATTGTCCCTTTAATTTGACACATCACCATAATCTTGGAATTTGTATTCTGTCAGGTTAGTAGGGCCTGTCTTTAAATGTAAAGGAGTGCACATGCTCACACACACACACACACACACACACACACACACACACACACACACACACACACACACACACACACACACACACACACACACACACACAAACGCAAATGGTGGTTCATCGTCTATGCATTTATAATGAACATAGGCTACATATGCACATATCCATCTGTCATTCATTTTTTCATGCCCTTGAACAAAATATCTCCAAAAATGAATGTTTTTCATTCACTGATGACCAGTCACCACTGACAAAAACTTGCTGTCACCACACAGATACAAATTCCTACAATATTCTGATAACATTAAGGAAACCGTTTGCATGCACTTGGAATTCGTTCTTCTGCTGCATTAATTTATTTATTTATGTCTCCCTCATTTATCTGGCTAATGTAGAAATCTTGGCAATAAATCATGTTTCCATGTAATTACAATCAACATTCAACAAATGAATTGAAATAAATATTCATGGGCTAAAAAATTCACTTTGGATAGTCAAACATTTGTTGCATAATTAAATAGAAGCCCACAGGGGGTCTCGCTACTGCACTGAAATAACGGATCAAAATCATGTTTATGTATCAAAGCCCCATTCTCTCTCTCTCTACCTCCAAAATGAAATGGCTGCCTCTGCAGCTAAGTGTGACAGCAATCAAAGTCCTACGCTGAAGAGTTGAGGCTTAAATTACCCACAAATGAACTGAACTTTAGATAAATTGGTGGAGTGTGGCATTATGCTTGGTGCAAATGTGATTTTCAAATATAAGAGTCAATGAATGTCATGCAAGAAGAATGGCGAGATGGGAAAGTGGTTGCCCATGCAAAGATAGATGAATTGGTGTATTGATTGGGCATTAATTGGCTGGGCTTCCTCACTGTGGAAGCTGCTTTATGAAGGACAAATTTAATTAAATCATACACATATACGTAAAAGTCTGTTCATCCTTTTCTGGCATTAGTCATTCCATGTAGGTTGAAAGTATGTAAAACCCCCTTATAAGGTCACACACACACACACACACACACACACACACACACACACACACACACACACACACACACACACACACACACACACACACATATTGTGTATGATAATTGATTATGATAAATGTGATAAATGGATATGATAAATGAAGAGGGAAATCTGATGTAATGCATACTAAATATTGACTGCAGAGAAGGAAAATGGAGTGCTATTTAAATACAATGCAACAACAATACCTGTAATTTTAAGGGGTTTTCATCAGCGTAGGTGGAAATGCTATTTTAATAAATGTAGCAGAATACCCAGTGGATTTGCATTCATTTCAAAAGTAACTCTATTCTGTAAACAACCTCATTGTCTATCTCTTACAAACTTTTCCGTAGTATCTTAGTAGAAAGTGTGTGTGTGTGTGTGTTTGAGTTTCTTGGGTGTATGTGGGTAGTGAAGAGACCTATATCCATGAACCATGGAACGCAGAGGTTATAGCCAAAAACACAAATTCTAAAGCTGCCTGTGTCTTTGTGCAATCAAGCAGACAAGATAGGAAAGGAGAAGATGAAATGAAGGAAGAAAAAAAAAAAACACTGGATGAGATAGAACAGGAAGAAAATGCAACTTGGGTGGTCAGTGTAGGTCAACTTTATTCAGTCATTGGTGTCTAAACGTGATGGCCTCGTGATAGAACCTGTAATTAACCTATGTTCAAATTTTCATTAGCACCCTGAGGGTGAACAACAGACTGCTATCTGATCAAGCTGCCACTGTACAAAACAGCCCGAGGGTAACGCAACTATAGGTCAAAATAACTCATAAATCAGCTCTAGAACGAGCTTCAGGTTCAAATTCTCATAATGTGTTTACCAAAATTCAAGCCAAACGTGAGAGATAAGCATTCTGGAGTTCTGATACTAGGAAGAACAATGGGTCTTATTCACTAACAATTGAGTGATGTATTATTTTGTATTTGTAGGCACAGGAGAACTTCTCACGAAAAATATCTGCCAAATTCACAACGCGTACATACACACATTAATTCGATCTTAATCTCATTCTGATGTTAGTGAATTTGGAGTACTCTAAATGAGCGGCCGCGTGCATAAGGTTAAGAATTTGCATAAAACACGTGTTCCCCACAACCTTTTCTTTACAGCCTTTCGTCACTTTCGTCAAACATATGCCGCTCTCACCAGATCCTCCAGCAATGCCAAGTGTCAATCTCAAAACCATGCAATTCAAACACATTAAACACCGTTGATACAGACCCAGATTACAGACCTCTGATTTTCCAGCTGTGCAAGCGCGTAAAGAGCTTCTCGTACTCTATCACTGTGTATGATGAAGTATATTTATGATGACAATAAATAAGTAAATAAATGACAATTACATATAATGTAATGTTATGTAATGTACAGAGTAAGTGCATTTTCCGTATGTGTGGTCTCAGTTGTTCCAACATTTTTTCAGTTGTTTTTACTTTTTGGAATTTAGAATAAATTGTAGTGCGAAGGTTTTTGGTGAATCATGGGTTGTTTGTGAAAATATTTGTATACAGATTCCACCCACCCACGCATGCTTAGTGAACGAGACCAAACGTCTTTCATCTTTGTTCCGAAATAACACAACCAGATGACCCAGAACAAATGTTGATATAAATCCAGTTTTTATTTATATTATTCTAAAAAACAGTTTTAAGGGTTATAAGAAAAACAAGCTGGAACATTAGCTTTGGGAAAAAAAGTTAATGTTCATGACTAAGCTACAGATCTCTTCTTACTGATCCCAAGTACCTGTTAAAACATATTTTCCATGCCATCTGATTTCCCACACCCATGTAAACTTGCCCAGTTAAGACAGTTGCAACAGTCAAATGTGTGAACTGTCAAAGTTATTAAAAAGCAATTAAGCTGTAAAAACAGGCAAGTTGCTTTTTTTGCCTCAAGGAGCTATTTCTACTCCTTACTTACCTGTAGTTTTGTTGTTGTCACCTAATGTGTTTGATTCAGCTGTAAAATATTTTTAAATTAATAAAATCAATTAATTTAGATGCTACCACAAGTATTCTTAAACTTTTTTTATTTATTTTTTTTAGATCTGGTAAAATTATGAACTTATTTGTTAATATTGTCAACTTATATAACCTTAAGCTAACAATCGTAGTTTACTATTGAATTTTTTATAAATTATTAAAAAAGACGTTGCACTACATAAAAAACAACAACAATGACAAAAAACTCATTCCAATTGCAGATAATTAATCAATGTACAAACTCTTGTCCATATACGACTTCTACCTGACATTCTGAAGATAAAAAATAAAAAAAAAACGTGCACATTCTCTTGTGCACTAAACCTCTCGAGTCTAAAAGCGAGCGCACCACATTTAGAAAGGAATGTGTCTCTGTGTTTAAAATACTAACAGAGCCCCTGGTGAGGAGGTCAGGGAGTTTTGTTTATCCTGGAGCTTTGGGAGGCTCAGGTGTCTGCTTTGTCTTAAGGGATGACTGGCCCTGGTCAAGCTTCATTTCTCTTCAGCCTTCCTGCCTATGAGGACCTCCAGATGCGCTCTAGACCTCCTGAGACCTGCTGGAGTTTCGCCAGGTCTAAGGTCTCTCTGGGAAGGGATATATCAACACACCTCACTGCAGGCGCTGAAAGCTTCTAGGCCAGATCTTACCATTGGACCACTTCCCTCGACTGAGTGTGCTTTTGATATCTTACCCAAGACTGTTGCGTTTGAGTCGACTGGTCTTACTCTAAGGGACCCCTGAACACACTCAAACTGAGTCACAGCAAACATTAAACAGTTAAGCCACTTTTGAGGCCCTCCTTTGATTGCAGTCCACATGTCTAAAGCTTTATACAAAGGGCTTTTTAATCACTTTTAAACCATCAACTGCCGTCTTCATGGACAGGCCTCAAGCTCAACTGATCAACACTTCAAGAGCATTCTTTTAAAAAAAAAATTTTTTTTCCTTGCCCTCTGAAGTTCTTCAGATAAAACCTTCGGAGTACATCTCTGTGTACATCAGTTGGCTGCCTTTGAATGTAATCCTTTTCAAAGGCACTGAGGCATGGATATCTCACCTGGCCTGATCATTCATTCATTCATCTATCCATTTTTCCTTGTCATCCACTCCACCTCACATTCTCGGCAACGGAATAGTGATGCATCACTTCTTGCCGTTCCAGTCCATTTCCTCTCAGGCCAACTTCGCCTTTCTGCATGCCAAGTGTTCCAGATGTTCGTGCCTTTGCCAAACAAAACACTGTGGATATTAGTCACTGTAGTGAAATTAGCCGCCCTTGTTTATCAGCGTTCATACATTCTTAATCAAGAAGGCAGCATTTATATGTGGAGCTAAGAGCCCGCTCATCAGAAGTTCTCTTGATCCTTGAATTTTTCTCTTATATTTTCGCAATGAAAGCACGGTTGCAGCAAGCATCTGTTTAAATATTAAATTATTGCTTGTTCTAGTCGAAAATTGAGGCTCAGTGCTGCCTCAGTATCTTTAAGCCTCCTCAGGTACATCTTATTCCTAGTTTTATGATTGTGGTATCCTATAAACTCTATAAAAAAATTATGTTGTTCCCAAAAGTCATATTATCCCAATCATTGTCCTCATTTTGGAGAAAGGATGGGTTGGATAAGTGAAAAAACATGTTTTTTGTCAATAGACCTTCCATTTAAAACAACCATGCTATACTCTACCTTTACATGTGCCTCATTAACATTTCAGAACTCGCATTAACACTCCTGACGAGAACAGAAAAGATGAAGGGAAAAAAGCACATACAGATGGGAACCTCAAAACATTTTTCTATGCTCTTTTCTTAAAATCCTATCTAAACTTTTAATTGCTCTTTAAGCAGCGGATTAAGCCAGAACATATTCCGAAGGGATGATGTGACGGCTTCAAAGGCTTAGCCAACCTCTGACCCTCGCTTCATGAGAAGGAACAATCCCTCCAGGGTGCTGCTTCACACTCCAGATCCCAAAACATGCTCCTCTCATGTTTATATTTAGAGTTTAATGATAAATAAACACCACAGACATTTCAAACCGGCACATTTTCTCTCAATTCATGACGCTACCCAAATAATGGATTTTGGATGCATTGTGTGCTTTTAGTTTTGCCTTTAAATTCAAAATATGTTTTTCTCCATATCATGTTTTTTTTATATGTATATAATCTTGTCCCCAATAAAGAATGAAATGGATGTGCAGTTTCCTGTTCTGGTGCCGAATATCTAACCTCATCGGGGGCAAATCCATTATCATCGCCAGCAGAAATGGATTACTGTCTCAGGTATCTGTCAAACTTACAAAAATGCTTTCAGGTGCCTTTCCTAACACGATAATGTAGGAAAGTTGAACTCCATTTCAACTTTGAAACGCACACACAAACAAACAAGCACGCGCGTCTAACTCACAGACAGTCTGGCTTTGCCTTACGTGATCACGTTACAAACAATTTCAGAAGATCTCCTTCAGAAGGACACTATCATCACCCTTCTTGTGTGTCCCCGCATCCGTCAATCATCGGCCAATGACACTGCGCTACAAAAAGCGTGCAGGACTAACTGTGACTACAAGCAGTCAATCTAAAAACTGACCCACTAATGTCACTAAGTGACAGGCGTAATCGCCATGGCTAAGCTAGTCAGGGGTGACAGAGGCCTTAGGTCAGCGAAAGTGCAGGCTGAAACAACCTGAGGGTGGATGGGATATTGTAACTCGGACCATGTGGTTTCCCGCCGTGGAGGGAGCACCGTCTTTCCTGAGCAAATATCTGGCAGCGTAATAAAAAATTCCACACAGTCTGAGTAGAGAAATGACAAAACAGAGTATGTGTTCACACCTCAGCTGGATTATGATTGACACATGACTCCTCTAACAAAGAGCAGAGTGCTGTTCCCTGGCAGGGCGCATTATCTACATCATAAGCACTAGTCTATTAAATACATCTGCAAACAGTGAAGCTGTCAAGATGGCAAATAATGCATTACAGTGATGCATCTTTTTAGCGTTTTAGGGATTGTGAAAAATGTGCCATACAGAGACAATATTTAACCTGGGGAGCGGATGTGTGAGCAGAAAGACAGAGATATATCTTAGACGACCAGTGTAGAGTGTAGCCGTTGTTATTGAAAGGAAAAATATATATATTTAAAAGAAACAAGGATTTAATTGAAGAGAACAACATTTATAGGCCTCTTCATAGCTTGAGGAAATCTGTTCCCTTTCGAGGGAACTCTACACTGCGTCGAGAATCGACACTTTGGAGACGCTCCCTTAGCATGCGCCTCTGAAGTATGAATGAAACTATTCCAATCCTGATTGGTGTTGCGTCATGACGTAACATGTGACGGCATAACCGGATGCATAAAAGCGACGCCGGAACAAACACAAACTAGCTTTCGTTCTTCAGCAAGCGCTCTCTGTGAAACTGTCTGTCTTATTTGGTGTTGTTTGTCTGTGACAAAGCTCTACATATGGTGAGTGAACATTACACTAGTCTGTGTACCCCTGCCCTGTATATCTCACGGGTGGGGACACGCATCAGTTGTGTGTGTATAGTTATAGGAGCGCAGCACACACAGGCAGCTCTCGAGAAGGCTGCCTGTGAACACTGTGAAGCACTTCTTAATAGAGTGCTGCGCTCCCGCTCGGCTATAGTATTTTCTGATGATGGCCAGGCTCGCGATCCCCGCGATTCGGCTCCTGCGTCCGTTGAGGCGGCGCGGCGGCTTGGATCGCGGGGATCACAGAAGGATCTCGCGGATGAGAAACGAGACTGCTGAGGCACTTTTTCGTTCATCATCTGCTGATTCTATAACACTCATTCATGACGCAGAAGCCCGCGATGCGGTTTCTTCTTCCCGTGACGAGTGCCTGTTGCTCTAGCTATTTGTTTCTGAGGAAGTAGATTATGCTCAGCATCGGGAACGAGCAACATGAGTCACACTCGCCGGCTCATGCTTCTGCGTAGAGCTTGTGGAGGTTGTGAAGCATACTGTAAAATAAATAAATAAATATATATATATATATATATATATATATATATATATATATATATATATTAGCTGGCCACAAAATAAGCAGGATGATCCTTGTCAAAGCAAAAAGAGCTAAACGAGAGATTCCTGTAGCACTATTCACAACCTCAGCGCCGGGCTAACTGTGTTTTTCCCCAAATCTTCATAAAGAGATAGAATCTCTCCTGGGAAAAAACCCACTCTTTTTCATATCTCATAACATTCATTAAATGATTATTTGAATGTGGTGGGGCGGGTTATGGCAAGAAGCTGTAAATGGAGGACGCTTTAGTGAGCTATCTTTCTCCTGATGTGGCATCTTCGCTTAAAGTCCCGGCGCTGCCCAACAATCGTGCAGGGACATCTCTGCACTGGTTGGCTGGGCTTATGGCAGTTGGTCAGGCTGGTATGTTCCTGTACTCTAAGACGATTTTGCAGGCATACCATGGCACTAAACGTATCATAGCTTATTGTAGCAGTTATGATGGCTTTGAAGAGACATCAGTGGCTAAATTTGTCTGGTATAAAAAGAGGGAAAGACAAATATTTTCTGCTGAACGCTCCAATCTTCGGAAACCTCCAAACTTCAATCGTCGACAGGTTTATAAATAATATATATATATATATATATATATATATATATATATATATATATATATATATGTGTGTGTTGTCCCGCCATTTTGAACGTTTCGGGCTACATCGATTTCCAGCGAACGCACACCGTGGCGTTCACCCCAAGAGCTTGTAACCGGAAGTCGAGGAAGTCGAGAATAGTGCTCGAGAAACACCCGAGGCCGGTCTCAAGGGGCTGGTTCCCTTAGTAAATTTTGTAGAATGGCAGCGCCTTCCAATTATCTATATGGGTCCTAAATATTTTTAAATTTGGGTACAGACTGCAGTTCGGTTACCGACCTCCCAAACTCCTACTGGAGTTAAGGGGCCATAGAGAATGTTCCCCTACCAGACAGGAGGTCCAGGTTTTGCAGCCGGTACTTTTTAGTTCCAAAGGAGGATGGTGGACTGAGGCCAATTTTAGATCTAAGGCTATTGACTTGTTCTTTGAGGAGATCCAGGTTCAAAATCCTTACAATTTTCATTATCGGAAACCAAATCAGATCCGAGGACTGGTTTGGCAAGGTAGATCTAAAAGTTGGGGCTGTCCACTCAGTTGCAGGGCAACCGATGTTGTTCTTGCAGCGGGGCACGGAAACGATGTGTATTGCTCGCCGTCTATGACGCTTCGGGCCGCATCATTTTTCCAGCGAACGCGCTCTGTGTCGTTTTTCCTCGAATAATAAAAAACGAGCATCAGTTCCCCGCATGTTCATGTGTAGGTATATGGATGCGACTCTGGCTCCACTGAGGCTTCAGGGCATCCATATGCTGAATTACTTTAACGACGGGCTCTTATTGGCCCAGTCTCGAGGAATGGCAGTTCGGCATTGAGATGTCGTCCTTGGCCAAAATTAGAATCGGGGGTTGAGACTCAACACTAAGAAAAATGTGTTGGACCCAGCTCAGAAGACTGCTCTTCTGGGCATGAAATGGAATTTGGTTACAATGCAGGCACGTATGTCTCCCGCTCGTATCGAATCCATCCTGGCCATGGTGTCTGGGATAAAGCTAGGCCAGGCCATCACTGTAAAGCAGTTTCAAAGACTGCTGGGCCTCATGATAGTGGCATCCAACATTATACTTTTGGGCCTTCTACACATGAGGCCCCCTTCAGTGGTGGCTGAGAGCCAAGGGTTTTTTTTCCCTCAAGGGGAATCTGTTCCGTATAATCAGAGTTACGCACAGATGCCTTCGTTATCTTGTGATTTGGAAGAAACCTTGGTTCCTATCCCAAGGGCCAGTGCTGGGAGCGCCATGTCGCCGGAAAACCGTTTCGACAGTCGCCTCCCTCACTGGTTGGGGCGCGGTCATAGACGGCTGCTTTGCCAGGGGTCTGTGGCAGGACCATCATCATTCTTGGCACATAAACTGTCTAGAGATGATGGCTGTGTTCAGGGCTTTGAGGAGCTTCCTCCCAGACATCAAAGGTTACCATGTCTTAGTACGATCAGTACGGCTTCAGTTCTGGAATTTCTTCAAAATCGTTTCTCTGCGGGTCTCTCCCCTTCCAAGCTGCCATTGCGGCTTTCCACTCACTATTAAGTGATGGGCCTCTGGGGAGGCACAAGTTGGTTATTCGGTTTCTCCGCGGTACTTGGAGGATGAGGCCGGCAACCAGGTCTAGGCTTCCTGCATGGGACCTGGCAATAGTTCTGGAAGGGTTATCCCTGGCCCCCTTTGAACCTCTACAGTCGGCTTCGCCTAACGATTTAACGCTGAAAATGTTTCTTAGCTATTACCTCACTTAAGAGGGTGGGAGATCTCCAAGCCCTGGCAGTAACACCAGCTTGCTTAGAGTTTGCCCCTGGCAGAGCTTTTTTGCACCCGAGTCCGGGCTACATGCCTAAAGTTCCATCTAATACGGCTCGGTCTACAGGCCTTCAGGCATTCCATCCTCCACCTCATGTGTCGGCAGAAGAAGAGAAGCTTCATTTGCTCTGCCCCGTCAGAGCTTTGAGTGTGTACCTTGAGAGGTCCTCTTCTTGGAGAAGGTCGGACCAGTTATTAGTATGCTTTGGGTCACCTAGGAAGGGACTCCCGGCATCCAAGCAAACTATTAGTAATTGGATTGTTCAGGCTATTACTGAGGCTTACAAGGTGCGTGACTTGCCTTCACCTTTAGCCGTGAGGGCTCACTCAACTAGAGGCATGGCTTCTTCTAGGGCCCTTCTTTCGGGAGTACCTCTACAAGAGATCTGTGAGGCAGCCGGTTGGGTTACTCCACATACTTTTATTAGGTTCTACAGTCTCCACCTTCCTAGTACGCCTGGCGCACACGTGCTCAGTCCTTGCTGAGTGCCTAAACAGTTTCACTCCAGGACAGGCCTATTCGGTGCGTGGCCTAGTGGGCACTCGTTCCCCAAAGTGTCGATTCTCTACGCAGTGTAGAGTTCCCTCGAAAGGGAACGTCTTGGGTTATGACGATAACCCTTGTTCCCTGAGAAGGGAACGAGACACTGCGTCGTTCTGCCACGCCCCTTAAGGCCTGAGAGCGGCTTGCTTCATCGCTAGGCTAGTTTGTGTTTGTTCCGGCGTCGCTTTTATGCATCCGGTTATGCCTTCACGTTACGTCATGACGCAACACCAATCAGGATTGGAATAGTTTCATTCATACTTCAGAGGCGCACGCTAAGGGAGCGTCCCCAAAGTGTCGATTCTCGACGCAGTGTCTCGTTCCCTTCTCAGGGAACAAGGGTTATAGTCATAACCCGAGACGTTTTACAGACGTTCTTTGTAGTTTTAATCCTGTCTCAATGTTGTTCTCAAAATTATAAAGCAAATTACCAACAATTTTTTGGTTAAGTCTGGTGTCTTCTGAGAAATCAATTCCCGTCTGGATAGAAATGTCACAAATTCCAATAGTGAATATTGGATTTTACAACACTTCTGCTCATTTATTTTGACCTTTGTTGAATACTTTAAAGCACCCTTTCTTGCTGCAGTGGCTGGTGTTCATAAAATGTTCATAAAAATCAAATTCAATTCATAAAAAGAGTCTGACTGCACATAACGCCCACAGGAGCAGATAGGATACGTACAGGTAATATTGTCACCTTTCTATAAAAGTTCTATAGAACTTAAATATTAGGCAGCAAACGTCTTCAACTGTTATAAGAAATGTTTCTTGAGCACCAAATCATCACTGACACTGAAGAATGGAGTAATGCTGAAAATTCATCAAGGAATAAATTACATTTTGAAATATTTAAAATTCTAAACAGTTATTTTAAATTCTAATAATATTTCATGATAGTACACTTCTTTACTGGATTTTTATCAAATAAATGCAGTCTTGGTGAGCATTAAACTAAAAAGTCCTGTTTATTTTAATGGGTTTTCATGATGCTACCTTAGTAAAGTCTTAAGAGATCACAATCCTGTTTGAATCATAAGCATCCTGTTAATACTGCAACTTTTTATAAAATGTTGTTTATAAAACTAATCTAATCTTGTCTGAACAGCACTTATGACTGTCAGTTTAGTTTCAATAATTTATAATAGTCGCAATATTAAGACATGTCATCATCCATAAACAGTCAGATTAAGATGTATCAAACTATTCTCATCATGTAATGTTTGATATACCCACTACTCATGTTGATTTTCTGTAAATGTTTATTTTTTCATTCTTTAGAGAGCTCAAACGAGCATTAAATGTATGTCATTAACAAGATGACTTTCTAACTAAGCTCATTTGGGTTTCAGATTTCTACTGCAAATATTTCTCTTCTGTTGTGTGTTCTTGTGATGTTCTTTTATTCTTATGCTGCTAAACAAACAAACACATTTTGTGCCATGGCTTCTCTAAAAAACACATGAGACAGAGAACCAAAATGGTGAGAAAAGAGTTAGCGGGAGGAGGCTTAGCATAAAATATTTACTATCCCTTTAAGAGTAATTTTCTCAAAATAATGCTTTGTCAAATCTAAAGTCACAATGAAACGGAAGTTGCGGTATTTTTCTTACCTATTGAGATGTATATATCGGAGTTTTGAACAAGAAAAAACTGTAGGGTGGGACTTGATTGTGTCCCCAGGAATTGATTGGATCATTGTGGTTTTGCCAACGCTATTACATGACCAATTCGTACAAATTCGTACAAGTGAGGAAAAGGTGGATAATTCGTACAAATTCGTATGACCTCACTCGTACGAATTCGTACGATTTGTCTAAACCCCAGTGATGGGTAGGTTTAGGGGCAGGGGCAGGGGCAGGGGTAGGTCAATCGTACAAATTCATACGAACTGGGCAACTCGTAAAAAATGTACAATTTACCAACAATTTAGTGAGGTCGTTAGCCTGGGAAAACCCAGACTAACTTCAGGCAAATTTGAGATTTGCTTTGCAAGTCTGTCTGGCCAAGAGCCCATTCAAGCCCATTTCCAATTTTTCCAAATCGAGGCACCAATCACAAACGTTGAGCTTTACACAATGACGATCGATCTGATTGATTTTAGGTCTATCCAATTGCGCCCAGAGGCATTTGAGCGACGTCCGTTGGTGACGGCCCTTTGGAAATGGGCTGTGAATGAACCTTTCCCAGACCCACTCTCAATTACAACTGAGAAGGGTCTGGTGTCAACCAGGCTATGAGGTTGTATAAATTTGTACGAATTGCCGTGAGATCGGGTTGGGTTTTGCTATTGCTAGTGCTGTACAGATTTCCAGCACTCGTGCAACTAAACAAGCTAATGTAACTAATGTATGGGGCCTGTATTGTCCCCTATAGTTACAAACCCCCACACATGTTTCACGTATTTCTAACCTGTTTTATTTCCTTTACCTTTTTTTTTTTTTTTCATTTACTTAATTTCCTGTGTAACAGAGGGCCTTTTGGTGGACTGGAGCAAAATAAGGCGTTTATCATGAATAAATCAATGTCAAAGTGGCAGGAAAGCAAAACTCCATTTCCAGGGGCTGTGGACACATTACTCAAAACATCCCCGCCGTGTCACCCTCAAACATACACACATACATACGCACACATGTTGTCATTGCGGTGTCCTTCATCAACAGACTGACTCCTCTGTTTAGATAGAACGGGCCATTTGTGAGTCTCAGCCCAGGTCCAGAAGACAATTATGATAGCTGCGATTAAGAAAACAATTATTCCAGAGAAGTAATTATCCTCTAATGTTTGAACAAACAGAGGCAGAGAGAGAAAGAAAGAGCCCATGGCCATGTGAGATTAGCCTGGTGTTCACACTGTGATGGTCATTACATACAGGGGTGGTGAAGAAATGATCAAACTACTGATGTTACAACATAATACACACAAATTCGCGCTCATGCTCAAATATAAACAGCCTTCGACTAACGTGACTCAGCACAAATGGCTGTTCCCAGTCCCACACAATTACTTTTTTACAAAAATGTGAATATATTCATAACAAACTAAAAGCCCTAGTGAAAAATAAATATACTAAAATGTATTTGAAATCCATTTATTTTATGTTAAGTATACTGCAAATACATTTACATATTTATGTACTCGATGTAAATACCCTGCAATTGTGCTTTTGGTATACTAAATTGGTAAAGTCTGCTGAATTGGAATAATACTGGAACTATTTTTTTACTAAATATATTTTAGTTATCCAGAAATAGTGTTGAGGTCCAACTTAAGTATTTGATTGTGCTAAAGTGGAACTATTGCAAGTACTTTAGGTACATTTTAAATATCTTGCATTTAAAGACTGATTTTATACAGAGATTATGTTACCCTTACCAAATGGTCTTAAAACACATTGTAGGCTTAATAGAAAGAAATGTGCATTGTGCAATATAGAAGTACACCACATAAAGTTTAATTATAATATTTATTTCAGTAAGTTTCAAGTAATGTCAGTATGTTAATGGATTTGTAGTATTCTTAGTATCAAATAAATGTATTGTAAATACAATTTGGTATTGTTTTTTTTCACTAGAGAGGTGGTATAGTCTTTCCTTGATAATTTTAATTGTCAAAATAAAATAAAAAAGTAAAGAAAACAGCTGCATGAGGGAGAAAATCCACTGCAGTAAATGGTAAAACAATAATAATAATAATAATAAATTAATAAAAACAAGATGAAAGTGTGCTTTCAACAGTCACTTTGCATACAAGTGAATATGAATGCACATGGAAATGTATCTCAGTTTGGCTCTTGTCCAGACAAATCCTGTGAGTTCCTCTTTGGCCCTGAGGTAAATTGAACATAACAAAACATAATATAATTTGAGTGCTATGGTGAAGTACCTCCTTTTTACGGACAAGGTCAACTCCCTCTATTAGCAGTAATGAGAGAGTGGCTCTTTCTACAATCAACAGACTTACACACTCAGTGTGGATTAATTAAAGGTGAAGTGTCTGTGTTTTTTTTTTTAAAGATATGTTCTCCTTAGTTCAATGCTCACAAACAACTAAGTGAGCCATTATCAAAGTTTGAATGTCAAAACACTGTGGTGCTTTCACTGTGGTTTGAGAGGATCAACATTTTCCTAGCTCAACCAATGGCATGAGTTTCGGGGCGGGACTACCTGTTTGGCCAAAACAGTGAAAGAAGCGGAATATTTCAACACTAAAAAAGTTATGCCAACATATGTTTTTACATTGCTTTAACTCACCAAAATAACTTTTTTTGCAACTTGTTTTGTATAAGTTATACAAGATTGAACTAATTATTCAGTAAGTTTAATGTTATGTAAGTTGCAATGACTTAAACATTCAAGTTGATTGTACTTAAAATTGTAAGTATTTTTTAAACTTTTTTGTACAATGAAGGGACCTATTTACAAACATAGATTTCAATTTATTATTTTCATTTTTAAATTGCATTTTGTTCACCTATATATACACAGTTCCAAAATTTCATTTTTTTTTGTTTCTATAATTCCATTATTTTAATGACTATGTCTTCCAAATAATATTAACATGATTGTTGCTGTTGCAACCTATTTAGAAACATTTATTACTTTTATTATAATTTTATATTGAATTGCATTTCGCAATATATACAGTATAATAAAAGATTATACCAAAATGCTATTAATGTTGTTTTTTCCCCTTTCTAAATATACTGCATGGCTGGCAAGTAACAAAGAAACTCTCGTATCATTGAGATTCTGGGTGTAAGTGAGGCTTCAGTCGGCTTGAGCTTCTTTCAGCAATTCCACTGGCCATAAAGACCCCAAAAATCTCATCTCCACTGCTCGCCTGTCTTAGTTCCTTTCAAACAGCCGTCTACGAGCTGGGCGAGATTTAGTTTCTCCAAAGATAGAAGGATAGCAGCTCCGCACATCAGCCTGCTTCAAAGGGAGGTGCTATCAGACCCTGCCATCGCCATGGCAATGAAGAAGATACCGATCCTAATCCCCATGTAAAAATGAAAACCTCCCGAGTGCCCGTGGGACTTCTTCGAGTACACTTCGCATTTCCGTCTCCCTCGCTCTTCTCTGTCTCTTTCCATTCGAGATTTAAGTCGCTAAGATTAGAATGTACTCCCGTTCGCTCTTTCTTTAATTGATATATTGGGAGTGAACATTTTTGTGGCTTCGGAGTTGAAGCTGTCATTTCGTACTGATCTCGGATCAACCTCCTCTCTAGGTAAACAAGATAAAACAGGTAACTGGAAGTCATACTGGGCGACTGGAATCGTTTGAGTGGTAAATGTGCGACTTGTTGTCACTGTGTTGGGTTGACTCAATAGCTCCTTGCCTGAGGGCCGCAGAGAGTCAAACGTATTATTAGCAGCGTGAAAACATCCCTGGGGCCAGCTAAACAAATAAGACACACGCGATCCTGGAAAGATGGGAGAAAGACAAATGACAGAGAGGGAGAATTTCTAGATGAACTCTTAGAACTCGATATAATTACAGAAGGAAGCAGTGCCTATGATATAGAAAAGAAAAAAAAAAACTCTTTTAAAAATTGAGTCTTGTCAGAAATGTACAGTTCTAATGTAATACAAATCACGCAGTTAGCTAGCATCATTTAATCATTTTAGGCAGAAACATTGAGCTCATTGAAGCAAGTTGTGATCATAAAATTAGAAAGATCGTTGTTTTATTTACAACTTTCAAAAATACAGCGTGCATGTTTTCTACTCATACTGTAAAGATAGATGCATTACTTATTCATTTTAGTTAGTTCTTTATTTAATCAAATGTTTATATATTTTAATCAAATGTATTTGTTGATTGATAGTTTAATTCTATTTTATATTATTTCATTTAAAAATCTTTACACAGTTTTTCTCTAAACCTGCTCTTGAATATATCACTCTGCAAACACAATACATGCTGGATAGTGTTCATTCTTTGGCTGAATATAATCTCAGTTTACCCATTAGACCCGGTCATAGCCAGCTGCTCTATAGGCCACTGAGAGAAATCAGGTTGTCAGGTTAATGGCTAAATGTACGAGGACAACTAGGTTGATCAAATGACACAATGTTCTTGCTGGCCAAGTAGCCCAAAGAGAGATATGGACAGAGATAGACAAAGAGAGAAAGGTAAAATGTTCCACCTGTTCACAGTCTACAGGTAATCACAATAAATTCTGTAACATGAGATGAAAAAAAGCATCACATGGTGTGCACAAACACATACAAACATGCTTATTTTAGTGTTAAGCATGAGCCAGTGGCTAGGTGATCGTGATTATGTCATATTGATTGAGGAAGAAAATATGAGGAAAACTGGTCTCTATGTGGTCCTGATGTTATCAACTCCACAAGCTTTAAGCACATTTGTCCTATTTCAACTAATGAATTTTAAAATTCATAAATTATGTTTACCCTTAACGTGTTCCTTGAGGGAACTAAATTGAACTACACAAATCAATGTCTGGAAATTAAAAAAAATAACTAAAACATTTAATTGACCAATTAAGGTTTGAAAAAGTATGTGGCTTGTGTTCAGTTTGTGTGTCACAACACACTTTTGAACTTGATGAGCAGGTTTCTTTGCCAAGTTCAAACGCACCGACATTTACTCGCACACATGTATCCTTGGTTTCTTTGACAAACACACATCGAGAGCAACATGCTAAACTCCGTAAATTACTGTAATGATTCATAGAATGAGGATGAACACAGCTATGTTAATGCTACCTGTCACGACTTGCCTAAATATCAAAGAAAAACCGCTCTCAAATCATATATGATTTGAGAGCGGTTTTTCTTTGATATTCTTTTTGGAAACCAGAGCGATGAAATTTAAATGGCTCTCTTCCAAGTTGTATTAATACTGGCAAATAACACATTTTGAAACATTATCCATGTGAGTCAAGTGACTAGAATCAGAATCAGATGTTATTGCTTTTATGAGGAATCTGGCTTGGCAGGTGCTGATATTGGACAGAAAATGGGTTTGAAATGTACGCCAGAAGTAGACAGCAGTCTTAAAGTGCTTAAATATGAGGGGTGGAAAAGGCCAATCATAACAGAGAGTAACTATTGCAGTGGATAATGATTTAGCTGGCTTAACACACACACACAAGCACGCACACATTTAGTTAGGCCAGTACTAGTAAGTTTAAACAGGTTTTATCAATATTTTGCCAGCAAAACTCCAAGACGCCAGGACATCTTACAATAACACAACTGGTGCCAGTGTATTGGAATTCTGTATCAAATATAATCCACGACCACAAGTCAGGTTTATCTAAACATAACGGCCCCATTGAAACATTACTGTTATTGTTTATCAAATGAAACTGAGAATTGTTTAAAATATTACCGGATCAAATATCAGCATGTTGGCTTATGTGTAAATATCTGCTGACACATTTACAGTACCTGTTCTACATCACTTGTTAGACTGAACAGTAACAAAACCAGCACATGTTTGACTGGACCAGGCTGGATATCTCATGCCGTCTGCTTTATGTCCCCGTGATGGAGGAGAAGGCAAAGTTTATGTGCCACAGTTATAAGAAAGTTATACAGAAACGCTTCAGGCTCATTGCTGTTCCATGTAATAATAAAAGGAATGATGTGTGTACAAAAGGGTTTTCAATTAAAATCCCAAACAAATCATAGAAGTGTGTAAAAATATACATAAATGTACTGTTTATAAAGGAGCCCAGAGCATTTGAATAATCTCAACTGGCTGTGTCCACACAAAAACATTGCCAGGTCGCAGGTTTTCTTCGCTGGTTTGAACACTACAACATATGTAAACAAGACACCAACTGGTGTTCCAAGACCAGCTTGTATATGATTAAATATAACCAGTGGTTTAAGACACCCACGTGACAGAAAAAAAAAAAAAAAAAAAATATATATATATATATATATATTTTTTTTTTTTTTTTTTTTTTTTTACTATATATATATATATATATATATATATATATATATATATATATATATATATATATATATATATTAGGGCTGCACGATTATGACAAAAATCATAATTGTCGATTATTGCCTTGAAATTGTAATTGTGATTATTAATTACGATTATCACAATTTACACTGAATGATTTTTGGACAGTTTTATGCCATATAGTTAGGCTATATCAAAATAAACCAGCTGTAAACTCCTCCTGAAAAACATTAATTGGTTTGGTTTCTTTAAATAATTTGACATTTGAGGCTTAATGCTATAGAAAAGCAAAGTAAAAATATAATATTATAATGTTACACTAACTAAAATTAAAACAATGGGGGGGGGGGACTTAAAATAAGCTGTAAAAAGAAAAAAAAAAACATCATCTTCAGCAAACAGAATAATGTAAGTGGACTTTTTGCAATTGTGCCTTTGAACGATTACATAATTGTGGCATCTATAATTGTAATCACGATTACAAATTTGATTAATTGTGCAGCCCTAATACATACATACATATATATATATATATATATATATATATATATATATATATATTTTTTTTTTTTTTTTTTTACAGGATACAATGCTTGTTACTGACATCAAAGGTAAAAGCATTGAGCAAACAATGATGCATTATTACTAAAATATTGTAATTAACATTATAGTCCACTTTAGACACTTACATTACTATAAGTAACTTTGCAACTACATGTCAACTAACTCTCATTAGCTTATTAGGTTAAGTTTAAGTGTTAGGGGTTTGGGTTAGCAGAATAAGATGACGTACCTTACGTAAATGATTTCTAGTCATTAATGTCTGTTGAGGGACCATCAAAGTAAAGTGTCAGCAGATATTAAGCAAACACTTTAATCATTCATTCATTAACCATTTCAGTCGTATCCGACCCTTTGTTATTCTATGGGCCATCTCTCGATACGATTTTCTCCAGGTCTTTCCTCAACCCTCCCCATTTCATAGATTGGGACTCACACACACACATTAACAGACATTTTAACATCTCCAATTCACCTATGCTGCTTGTTTTTGGCTTGTGGGGAAACTGGAGAACCCGGAGGACACTCACGTAGACACAGGGAGAACATTCAAACTCCACGTAGACTCGAAGCGGGGACCTTGTTCCTGTGAGGCGACAGTGCTCCCCACTGAGCCACTGTGTTGCCCCAAACACTTTTTTGTACTATATTGTCTAATACAAGTGAATTTAGGCATCACAGTATGAAAAATAGATATTAATTTCCAGATGTGCCAATTTGCAGCCGATGCAGTTCTTCATGTTTTTAAAGGTCAACTTTATATGAGCGTTACATGATACAAAGGTAATAGAATACAATCTGATAAGAATATGGGAAATGTGCATGCAATAGTGACTGATAAAATGGCACTGATAAATAGTTTACTTATCCACAATAAGCAGTTTTGGTACTGTGTTGAGTCACTACGCACAATCTGGGATCTAATGCAAAATCAGTTAAGAGCAGCAATATCACCCATAACTGGTTTGAGGGTGATGTGAAAGGGGCAGTGAGTCACTGGCTAATCTGCAGTGAACACACACACCACTGTATGTGTCATTGGCTGGGGAACTCTTACATCTGCAGGTCATATTATGTCCTGCAACAATTAAAACCCAAATGGCAGACCCGCCGCTTCTCTTTTTACATTCATTGTTCCTTTACCTTCAGCCTCGTTTTGGTCTATACTGCACCACACACATACTCACTCTCCTATTTCCAAGAGAATTAACAAGCTACTATTAATTTGAGTTCAGTGACTCTGCTTGAGCATGAGCTGGGAAAAAGTGGGGGTGAAGGGATAGAGGAAATGATGAGAGAGAAAATCCTCAGCAGAATCCCCATGAATAAGTAATAGACCAGCTGTATGATTTTTCATAACTAAAAGAACGACAGACGAAGAAAATGTTCATCTCGAAGAGAGATTCCCTCTCTTCCAAGACAAATCCCTCTCTCTCTCTCTCTCTCTCTCTCTCTCTCTCTCTCTCTCTCTCTCTCTCTCTCTCTCTCTCTCTCTCTCTCTCTCTCTCTCTCTCTCTCTCTCTCTCTCTCTCTCTCTCTCTCTCACACACACACACACACACACACACAGAATAGACACACTCCAACTGTACAGCAGGGCTGATGTCTGATGTCAAGCATCACAGACACCACCTGATCTCGAGTATCTGTAGTAACATATGTGTGTATGTGTAGTGCATGTGAGTGTGTCTGCCAGCGCTCAGTTAGATCTGTTGGATTAGCCAAGTTTAATTGGATATGAGGACCTTTCGTTGCCCTCTCATCACTTCCTTTGAGCAGAATTAAAATTAGCATAAGAAAAAAAAATAAAAGGAAGCATTTGCTTATCTTGTGTAGGGCTAGCAATCAGCTATTAAATGTGATCAGAATGTTTTATATGCGCTACATTAAACATCACATTTTATTTTATAGCCTTCAAACAAAACATTTCTGGCTGTTTTTGACTGATCTGAAACCAGCATTTAGCATATAAATCCTTTCCATTCCTATCCTTCATTACGCAGCACCCAAAGCTGGGTCAGCTGAGGATCGTCTGAAAGCCCTGCGGAGACTGTGAAACCCCTCCTTTTGCAAACAAATATGGCTCACTGTTCTCTCTCATTTCAATTTCATTTTCTATATGGTGGCTGCTGCTTTGGATCTATAATGTGAGCTATAATCTGTCCATTTTCATTGTCTCTGTATCTCATCAGTTCTCTCTCTCTCTTGTTTCATCAGCTCTGTTTAGCTGACATCGTGTGCTGATACAAGAACAATACAAAGGCTAGACCCTCACACACAAATTACATATTTTCCAAGTCAATGCCAAGAGGTCAAGGTTTGTCTGGTTAGCATGACCCAGTTAGCCCTTACTGATAGATGTTGTAACACTACACTCAACCCTCAAATATAATAATTTTCTTCTTCATGTTATTTATTTAAAATCTATATTCATATAGTTTATTATACTATAGAATATATATTTTTTTTTTACCAGTGCCAAGTTTATTTAAACTCAATGTAATAATAATAATCATACAAAAGTTATTCTTTTTTCATTTTTATATATATTTAAAAAATCTATTTAAAAATGGTATTATATCCATATACTTGCAAGTGTTGAATTGTTGCAAGTAAAATGTTTGGAACTGTTCTAGTGACGCCACTAGCCGATCAGCGTTACCATGATACCATTAGAATCACATGGCATTATCCGGTACTTGGCAGATTTCTAATCACTCATTAAAAAAAAACCATTATCATAAATATCACAAAAAACCTAAATAAGTTGAGTCTGCTCAAACTCAGTCCCTCAGTTTATATGAGTAATGGTGTAACTTGTTTTTATCAAAATCATCTAATGTGGACGTCACATTGAATTAACCTAAATATTTAAAGTAATAAATAAAGTGATTTCTAAGTAATAAGGAAAATAGACTTAACTCATTTTTTAATTATATATTGTTGCCTTAACCTGTTTTGCCAATGCAGTTCATTAAACATAGCTGTTTGAGTTATGGTGCCAAATCATGGTATTATAACACATTAAGTTAAGTTAAGATTGCTTTATTAATGACAATATTAGGGTTTACAGTGTTTCAGCCATCAACCGTTCAACTGCCATTGAGATGACAGTAAACAAAAACTGTGCCTCAACAATCTGACACAACCCAACGCACATTTGAAGCATGTACACACAATCACTGCATAATAAACAACAGACAAAATAGAAGCAAACATGTCAGAAAGGGGCACACATACACACATATTATGTAAATGTTTAAAAGCTGTAATTGGCAAACACCGGCTCTATATGAAAACCCTTTCAGCGGTCTTTGTATGTGTGTGCAGTCAGAAATATGTGGATTGGGTTTCTCTGCACTGGCTCTCCTTGACACTCTGTTTATCAGTATATGGCAGGCAGAAAAAAAAAGAAAAAAAAAACATTAGATGTAATCGCAGTGAACGATAGCCCAGAGCACACGACGCGTAAGATTTACATGACGACAAACAAATCAAAGCAAACATAAAACAACCCCAGACCTGGTTGCCATGGTTTGAGTCACTGGGCAATACTTTGACTAAAACGAGTGGAAAATAGCACCGAAATGCTAGTTCCGATATAGACTGCAAAATGAAATTCAAAGTCAAGTCGACTCTATTTGAACCCTAAATTACGAGGGGAAGTGGATCATTTGTATTAAGAGAGTAATTTATTCCAAAATAAGGCTTAAGATAGCCGAAAAAATATTAAACCTGAGGTTGCATGGCGGACACGAGCAATTTATTGGGTTTCTGGTCATTTCCGAGGAAACAAATCTTCCTCAAATGAACCAAAACGGAGTAACACTTTATAATACTGTTTCTTACTTACTGCATAACTAATAAGGAATTACTGAAGAACTAACAGGTAATTCTTCATTAACACTTAAGTCACTACTGTTAACTACTAAGGAAGATGTGTTAACTAATCAGTATAATAGAATTTTATGATTGTGTTAAGTATCAGTTAGTTAATCAATAACTAATTAATTATGTCATACCTCCCAAAGAACTACTATTAATTATGGTTCAAGAAAAATAACTATGAAGTAACTACTAATGAGGAGTCATACACAGTAGTTACTACAATAATCCGTTTTATTTTAGCAGTGGAGTGGCGAATGAAGTACACAAATCAAGTACTTGAGTAAAAGTATAGATACCACAGTAAAATGTTACTTCAGTAAAATTATAATTAGGCCATTTTCAAAATTACCTTAGTAAAAGTACAAAGGTAATTAATTTTTAAAGTACTTCAAAAGTAAAAAAAAACAAAAAAAAACACTGATTTTCTTTCTAGCCAGTTTTAGTCATTCTTCAGCCCTAATAAGAGAGATAAGTGCAGACATTTACCTATAGGATATATTGATCTGCAAATAATGTTTTATTTCATTAGCAAAACGTATCATAATGTACATTACATTTATAGTGGGTTTTTTTTAAGTTTGATTTGAGTCAGAAGTATGTGGTAATTCTTTATTAATTATTAATGGGTTCCCTATATTTTCACTTTAGAATACTGTTTCAGGTTCAAAGTAATTCCATGAAGAATTATCTAATAATTCTTTATTAATTAACTATTAATTTCCTTATATTTTTTACTTTAGAATACTGTTTCAGGTTATCAGTTGCCTAATTTCTGGATAATTATTTGATAATTCTTTATTAATTATTAATGGGTTGCCTACATTTTCACTTTAGAATACTGTTTCAGGTTATAAGTTGCCTAATATCTGAGTTTAGTTGTGGCAAAGCACTTGTGTATGGTTCCTTTCTGAAGCTGATTTCTTACAGAACAGACTCACAAAACCACACAGGCAAACATTTAACTTTAACATTATATGTATTTGTTAAAACTGCTACTTCATTTAATAACATTAGTTAATAAGAAAGGTCACAACTCAATGTACTTTTGTATGACTGTTCATTAGTTCTTAGTTATATTTCTTGAACCTTAATAAGTAGATCATTAATAGTAGTTCTTCAGGAGGTATGACAGAATTCATTAGTTATTGATTTACTAACTGTTACTTAACACAATCATAAAATTCTATTACATACTGATTAGTTAACACATCTTACTTAGTAGTTAACAGTAGTGAAGAAGTAGTTAATGAAGAATTACCTATTAGTTCTTCAATAATTCCCTATTAGTTATGCAGTAAGTAAGAAACGGCATTCTAAAGTGTTACCCAAAACGGATAACGTCATGCGTCATGCATTTAGTTTGCGTCATGCTGTGTTAATAGTTTGCTTCTGTCCTCCTTTGTTATGACTGACAGTATCTGAACATTGCATGTGTGTGGGTTGGAGTGGTGTGTTTCAATATCACTGATTAAGTAGACGCTCACAGATGTCCCTGTTCAATCTTTGATCATTACACGTTGATGCCAGACCTAAACAGAAAGTCAAACAGAAGAAGATGAAAAAAAGGGGGCCGAAAACAAGAGAGGGAACATAAAGAATAAGGGCTGCATAATTAGAGCTCTTTAATAAAGCATGAGCAGGAGAAAGCCAAGCCTCTTTGGGAGGAGGCAGAGAGGCTGGATACTCCTTTTAATGCTATTGATTGGGAAATGATGTGTGTGTGTTTGTGTCGGCGCATGTGTGAGTAGGTATCGATTGCTTTGACCCAAACACTACAACAAGCTTTGTGCACCATTTTATTCAAAGCTTCTGCATCGAGCTAATGCTACAATCAGGGGCCAAATCTTGGAGGAAGAAACGGAACCCATTCAGGAGAATTACGAGTTATGGAGCGGGACGTAGGCTAAACGGATGTCTTGAGTATGTGCGCAGCATAGCCGTTTCACTCGACGCCGCGGTCCCTTCAAACAAACAACTCTGCACCCTAAGGGAGAGAGGAATAATCCATTCGGCCAACAGAGCAATTCCCATTATCGACTGCTAAAAACACAGAGGGCAAGAGGCAAAAACAAGTGAGGGATGACTGGAAAGTGGAAAGGTGGAAAACAAATCTGGAATAAGAGGAATAAAATGGTCAACCACAAGACACTCTTTATATTCATGGGTAAACATCTATAATGACATTGTAAAAACGGGGGACAAAAGTTGCATGTATGACAAAGTTGCATGTAATATCTTAGAGGTAAATATTGCGCAGAGGTTGCTCCTCCATTCTTATGTTTAATATAAGTATTACTGCCAGATGTTTCTTGAAAGGAAATAAAAATGAAAACAAGTCAGTGGTATTTTATTATTTTTTATGCTTTTGTCCTTTTTTGTCCTTTTTTATATTTTTATTTAACTTTAATTCATTTTTATTTCAGTTTTAGTTTGAGTCATTTTAGTGTGTTAATGTATCTATTTCAGTAGATCACTTAATCAAGGAAACATAATATTTATATTTTCTTTTCTTTCAGCTTCATTTAAATGAATGAAAATTATTTTATAATAAATTGTAGTAAATTAACATTTTAGGTAGCCATAAAAAACACTGAAACAAATGAGACAATGTTAGGCATATATTTTATTGTGTACTGTAAATACATCAATTAATTAAAGACAAATTAATTTTATTTTTAACAAATTAATTTACATTATTTTATGTTAAAAACATCTAATGAGCAAAACATTTGTATAACAATAATAAAATGGGTATCATTCAGGGTGCAAAAGTCTATCTCTCTACACTGAATCTCATTGCTGTCTAATAGAAACAACTGAGATATTCAAGGGACCTAATTTATGATTTTTTTCCTCTTTGGAAGTTATTTTAGTGAAATATTCATTATTAAACTTTCTAAATATGGGAAGACCTATTCTAAAATGAATCTAATAAATAAATGTATTGGCACAACTCAGGCACCATATTAAAATGCTCCTTTTATTCTGTGGAGGAAATAATGCACATGCGCACACACTCCCTCACACAAACACGCGTGGTTGCATGGTCTCATTTCATAGACTCCATTCCTCCACAGCCTTCTATTCGCACTGGGGCAATGCAGGTGTTGAACAGAATAATAATCAATGTGTGTGTGTGTGTGTGTGTGTGTCTGTGTGTCTGTGTGTCTGTGTGTGTCTGTGTGTGTGTGTGTCTGTGTGTGGGGTGTTATTAGGGACTGCACAAACACGTGTGCATGCAAGGAGCACAGGGAAACACATTCACACAACACATATTAAGATTTAGATTTACACACAAATATATTTACCTCAGCCACTGAGATATGGTAGGCGTAGGTTAATCCATAGCTGCATGAAAACAGCCCTCTGATTGGCTGAGACGTGGCAGCTCTCCTGCCCACTCCAGGAAGTGATTGATGTTAAGCGGACTTTGATATTTGACTGCTGTGATGACAGTAGGAATATGATTCATCTCCTCTGCCAAAGGAAAATAACCTGCTTCTCTGTTTTCCAAGCTCAGAACACTCACACACATGTGCAAAGGCACAAACACACTCTCTCACACACACAACTTTACTGTAGATGTTCTTTTGGAGTAGTTTCAGTAGAAAACTGACCATAATATTAGACAGCCTTTAGACATTTGATGAATGATGACAAGAACTATGTTCAAAGGAAAAGAATTGATGGATTCAATATTCTTCCCACATCTAGCCTATAGGACCAAAAATGCCTTCTATTTCTTTTTCACAGAGAGGATGAAGAACATAAAACAATTGTTATTTATAAAAGTGAACAAAATTCCAGTTTATTTCATCGAGTTGGTCAGGCCAGCGTTGAGTGAGGAGAAAATGGTGGTTATCTGAATTAATTTTGGGGCCGAGGGGGAGTGGAGCTTCTGTTTAAAAGAGGAAATGATTGATATTCCAAATGCATCTCATCTCAATCAAATGACTGTCCAAAACACAACGCTATAAGCTCGCTGTGCCTCAAGTTAACTCTTTGCTCTTTTCTCAATACCTCAGACTGCATTCAAACAGAAAAAGACTTAAATGGCACCTATTATGCAAAATTCACTTTTACATGGCATTTGAACATAAATGTGTGTTGGCAGTGTGTGTACCCAACCACCCTATAATGATAAAAATCCACCCAGTGCTTTTTTCCAAAATCCCCATAAATCATAAGCACTGTCTCAGAACAAGCCGTTGTTTGGTTTGCCAAGATTCGGGGTAATGTGACGTCACTTTGCAGAGGCTCCTCCCACGACTGTTGACTGACACTGCCGTATTAGCGTAGACCCGCCCTGAGTGAGCTGGACACAGTCCGCCATTGTTATATATAAAGTTAAAATTAATAAATAAGGTTCAATATAAAGTTTACAAGTTTATTAAGCACCCTCTGAAAAGGTTTACTGAAAAGTAAACCACTTACTTTTAGTTGTAACTAGTGTTTTGTGTACTTCGCTGTGTATGTTGATGATAATGAAAGGGAGAGAGTTTATGGATACGACTTTAATACGCACTTCTTATACAGTGTTTATTCAGCTCTTACAGTGATTCTCTGTAGTAAAATTTGTGTGATGTAAAATAAACTTCATTAAACTCGTCAGTATATTTTTGGCCATCATTCGGACAGGGTCCGCTACAGCAGACTTTCGACTCCGGGTCGAAATGACACAGCTACTGAGCGTTTCTGTTTTGATATTATCATTCTGTGAGATGAGATTGTCCTGCTACTGAGTGCAAGCTCATGAGGCTCCGCCCTCTGTGCCGGCAGCAACAGCTCATTTGCATTTAAAGGGATACACACTAAAACGGTGCGTTTTTCTGAGCCCAAAAAGTGACAATTTAAACATGCTGTAAAAAATGATCTGTTGGGTATTTTGAGCTAACCTTTCACACACACACTCTGGGACATCATAGACGTATTATATATCTTGTGAAAAGGGGCATAATAGGTGCCCTTTAATTATATAACTACAATATGATTGCTTCTGCTGCCAGTATCTGACATTGAGGAACACTTGAATGTACTAAGTGATGATAATACAAAACTGATTTTCCTTCCTGGCAGAATCAGTGGAAAGTATGAAGAAACTTTGGATGTGGAGTGTTTGTTATAGTTATAGTTAAATAAAACAAAGATAGATGACAATCCTATTTCAGTCTTAATACTTAAAAAAACGTATTTCTTTGTAAATAATTGTGAAATTTACTATAAATTTCGCTACCTTCTCTTTTGTCGATAACAGACGGTTTATAACCGTGTCTCATTAAAAGGTTGTGGAGATGTTTGGCGTTCCCAAAAACAAATTTTTTCGACCTAAATTCATAGCACATACAGATATGAGTTAATGTGGAGCAGCATTTATTGTAAACGGATCCACTCCGATAAACTAAAAAACACTGAATCATGAGCAGCTCACATGTAAAAGAACACAGTGATGCACTTCATGCTAAAATGTGCAGCTCATGTATTTATTTAATCACATCATTTGTGATTTGATAATCACACTGAGCCATCTCATGGTTTCAGTTTTATTTTGATAAATTGTGCAATTTGTTCTCGGTAAAAATGCTGTGTGACATTCATAAAGTACGTGTCTGCATGCAGGTGCATACAACTACATATGGCCCAGATAGATCTGCCATGCCCTGTTTCTATTTATCTACCTTTCCCGCACACACACACACACACACACACACACACACACACACACACACACACACACACACACACACACACACACACACACACACATACACATATACCCGTCAGTTTGGTTATACAGTATGCGTATATATGGGCTAGCGTGTGCATTATATGTTAATCCCTAAGGGCATAATGCATCTCCCCTAGAGAATGTTCTGGAAGTGTTAATAGCTCACAAACGGGAACGGGCTCCTCCCCAGACCACAGGCAACAAATCACACCCTACCTGCACTCCAGTGCTCCCGTATCCTACATTACATCCATGTTGAGAGTGTGTCCATCCACCTAATTCTCCTCATTTTCTCCCTATACCCATCATTTAAAAGCAGCAAATTGAAAAATCCTATTTCTTCCTGTAATACCCGGCCCTGTATAGGAATGAACGAATGGATGTAGACAGAGAGAGAGAGAGAGAGAGAGAGAGAGATGGAGGGAGAGGTGCTAGCTCAGCAGAAGGCCTGGTTAATAGCACCATTACTGTCATGAGGATCCAGATTCGGACAATGAATTAATAACGAGCGGAAAGGGAGCTGTGTGAGAGAGAACATTCGCACACACAAAATCACCGGCGCACACTCAGCACCTCTATTGCGTAAGTGTGCTGTGTGAAATGGCAATAAAAAAACGGGTGATTTTGACTTCTGAAAATGTGACACATTTAAATAGAAGAACAACGGAAAAAATGGAAGGCCGGATGTGCATGGATTATTAAACCCACAGGCCGCAGAAAAACCAAGCCTTAGATTGGTATGCATCAAGTGTTGATCGCTATGAAAAAACTACTGATATGATTGAATTTTGTTTTTCTTTGCCCTGTTGATCCTTTTGCCGAGCTTAATATAACCCACATTAGATGTACACAAAAACATTTTACCGTATCTCTGCTTTCCATTGATTGGCTGTAAGTCATGTGATGCTTGGATACAGTCGGCAATGCATTATACTGGGGCCGTGGTTTAGCTAAGGGGAAAACAAATCCCAGTTACCACTAGTCCATTTAGTTACCATAAATACTCACTGAGTAAACTTCCAATGGATTTAGGTATTTTTAGAGAGACAAATCAACCAGTTAATTAAAGAAGCTAAAAGCAATTCAACAACAA
>CM060622.1:19150000-19212500 GCA_030578275.1 Meda fulgida | reverse complement strand
ATCTTTTTTCAAAACATAACAAAAATCTTACCGACCCCAAACTTTTGAATGGCAGTGTATTTTAAATAAATAAACAAATTTGACATAATTTAATGATGTGTTGCCCATAATTTAGAATGTTTAAATGTTTAAAGTTTCCTGCTTGATATCACTGACTTTAGTGTTCCATTCGCCAACAGTCAGAAGATGTATTTAGAAACAAATTGCAATGCCACCATTTGCTTTGCAGGTGTTCGATTGTCAGCTAAGATGTCGCCAAATTGCTGAGGATAAATTATGCTGAACGGTGCTAGCATTTGTTTTGCAGGTGTAAAATGACCAACGGCTCATTTGTAGTGTTTTACGCACCTATCTCTGCAAACAGGTTTTATTATCCTGCAAAGAAGGATCCTTCGCTCGCTTGTGTTTCATTAGCTTAAAAGTGATTGTTTACCATTAGCTGCGAATATGCTTGCAGGACGTCATACAACAACATCAGTCACTGAAAGTTGACTATTGTACTTTTCCAAGTTTGAGAATCCGACTTTCCAAGTTGAATTGAATGTTGCACGAGAGAGCTGTTGCTTTCTGTTATGAGGTGTAATTGCAAGCGGCCTTTGCTGAGCTGACAGGTTAGCTGAGAGGTAATACAGTAAAAGAGGGAAATGAGGATCGGAAGAACTGAGGCAAAATGAAGCTTTGAAAATGGGGATAATATCAAGATTTCCACTCATTTTTACAAATTATAGAAAGGAAACAACCAATCTCTACTCTCTAAGCGGATTCTAGATGTCCATGAAATGCATTCTGGCCCCAAGGGTCCAAAGTATGAGTTATTCAGCCTGTTCTGACTGATGGTCAAGGTGTTTCCTCCAGCCTGTGCTTTAGCCAGGAGCATCTTCTGTGTCCTGCCAGAGGCGCTCAGGTAGTTTAATTTAAGCCAAGCTGAGGTGGATCAAAGCCTGGACCAAGCCTCCACATCAAAGTGTGCGTCGTGCATCTGTGCGAATGAAGCGATACCTCGATTTACCTTTGCCGCAAACAGGGGTGGAAAGGAACTGAGGGGTCAGTTTGCCTTTGAGACACAAGGAACAGAGGGGTCAGTTTGCCTTTGATACATGAGGAACAGAGGAAGCAAAAAACGAGAAAGGGTCGCCGAGAATCCAATTATACAAACAAAAATAGCAATCTGAGAGCTGTTTTGCATGTACACTTGCTATGAACACTTGTGACTATTAATCAAGAAATTGAAACTTCAATTTAATCATTTGTCTTATTTTACAGTGACCTTTTCACAATGCAATAATAGCGACGTTCAGCTCGACGTATGTTTTCTATTCAGGCCGCCAAGTTTCCAGACGGTGATAGAGAGCTTGAATAAGATCCTGTTGTTTAAAGATGCGTCCAAGCCACATGTTCCTTGTTAAAACACCTGTAGATGTTGGCTACAATGTTTTCGGCCGTCATTACACATCGCTGAGACGTTATCAAAATATGTGATCTGTAACCCAGACACACACTCCCTAAAGGATGCGGGCTTTCTGCTCGAGCTGGAATCTTTGGCAGCCGTTACCACATAAGTCTTTCTCACTTCCAAGATCTGTTTAAAAACAGCACACGACGTCCAAACAATGAAATTCCTTGTGGATAATTCAGCGCCTCATTAACAAGTAAACTTCCATTAGCAACATGGTTGAGTTTAAAAAGTTTCGTCTGTCCCGCCAACCATATCTCTGAACCACTGCCAAACGAAATATCTCATAAAGCTATAAATATCTCATCCCATAAACTAAGAGAGGTGAAAGACAAATGCTTAGGTACAATGTTTAAACGTTGTGTATGTCAAATACTCCGCTTTTGAAAGTGTACCATCTGTTAAAATGTCATATTTTCACGAATCATTTGTAAAAGAAAAACTCAAACCGAAGCCTTTGATATGGGACATAAAATAGAGTGTTTCAGCATTAGTGGAATGTTAAGAGAGAGAGAGAAACCCGCAATTGTGTATTTAATATGCATAAATGCACTAGTCTTGTTTTCCCTTCCATCATGCAATTTTACTTCAAAGGACTGGAGGTAAAAGGAATGATAGTCTTCTGTAATTTTCTAAAGAGGTAACCTACATAAAGAATTACACACACAATGTAATCCACATCAATACTAAAAAAAAAAAACTGTCATTTCATTATGACATGTTTTTGATGTGTGCATGAGCGTATATAGTCATGTTTCATGGATATGTGCACTTGCAGATTTTGTGATTTTCAAAAACACCATTTTACAGATGAATCGCTGTCTCCATGGTGAAGGCTTAAAACATGCTCCGTATGTATTTGTGTGCTTGCCCCCCCCCCCAGATGTATCAATGAGAGCTGTTACCTATTCATGCTTAGTCATTCCTAACATCCCCAAGAAATCGAGGAGTGAGACTAAAGTGTAGCGCTGATGGAATTCTTTGTATTAACATTCTACTCCCAAAAGACACAAAAAGCATGTTGGAGTGGGTTGCAGATAAGCCTCAACTGTTCCAGGCACAAACATTCTTTTATCATTTTCTAACTCTTTCTTATGGATAGTTTAGTGTCTGTGTGTTCTTGAGAGAACAATTTCAGCTAATGTGTGCATCTGTTTTCCATCTAGTGATTGTATGTAAGTGTGCGCGTGATTGGCGGGGAATATTGCAGTCCAGCCGTGTATGTCAAACTGAGGTAGATTAGAATGACTGTAATTAACTGCAATTTTTTCGGGAGACATTATGAAACCATTGGGCGCTGGGCTTCAGAAATAGAGTAATATAGGAAGAACAATGAAGCAAAATATTAAAAAAGGTAAGAAAAAAAAAATACTGTAGCACAAAATATTCCATTATAAGCTAAAATGCTTACCTGACTGAAGTAAATACAGTCAAATTTATAAAGCTAAAACAGTTTTTAAACTATAATGATTAAAGATTTTATAAACTTGTCTACTCTTGCCGAAAAAAAAAGTAGACTTCAGCATAATTTAAAAAAAAAAAAGAATTTATTACGGTTGTTACAGAATAACAAAATAATGTGCTAATTGAATGTAATATTTTCAGACACTTGAATCCTGTTTGCACTTCAGTGAAAATATATTACAGTTTAAAAGTATATTAGATGCAAATAGCTGCACTTTAGAGAACTTTTTGACATATTCAATTAGGACTTTAGTACATCTTTATCCCCTTGTTTCACAGACATGGCTTAAAGGGATAGTTCACCCCAAAAAAATGAAGTGATCATTTACTCGCCTTCAAGTTGTTCCTCACCTCTGTGAGTTTCTTACTTCTGTTGAACACAAAAGAAGATATTTAGAAGAATGTTGGTAATCAAACAGATGATGGGCCTCATTGATTTCCATAGTATTTTTTCCCTACTATGGAAGTCAAAGGATGCCACAAAGGATGTTTGGTTAATGACATTCTTTAAAATATCTTCCTTTGTGTTCAGCAGAATATATAAACTCATGCAGGTTTGTAACAATATGAGGGTGAGTAAATTATGACAATTTTTTTTTTTATTTTTGGGCGAACTATCTCTTTAAACCAAGTACCAGACTAAAGTGCATGTTTGAGCTGTTTTAACCTTAGATATGACCTAAGGTCTAATCCTGGCTTAATCTAAACCCTGTCTGTGAAACCAGACCAAGTTGCAATTTGGTACATTTTAAATATGTTTTGACTTAAAATGTGATATTGAATAACAATAAAATTATCAAGTACTGTGTGGTTTCGTATGTTAGTCAACACATTAAAACGTGCACATCTTTAAAGCATCTTTAATAAGCTTTAAAGGCATTATTATTATTTAATATATACATCCATTGCATTATCAATATTTAATATGTATCATTACATCTTTTATTTGGCATTATTGAAAGTGTACACTCTTTTATTTAATTAATATTATATAATCTGCACATAAAGTTTATATATATATATATATATATATATATATATATATATATATATATATATATATATATATATATATATATATATACACACTTTATTTAAGATTATAAGTATACGGCAAGTGCACATTCAGTGTGATTAAGCACACTTCTTTTTCACACAGTTAGGTGGTATTTGGCAGCCTGCTCTAAATGCTAACACAGAATGTTTTCATGTGACATTTCAGCAACAATTCCAGCAGCATCAACACGACTGAAGCTTTGCGGACCTTACAACCGCTTTGTTCCAGGGTTCTCGGTCACTGTCAGTCTTTAATCCCTCCTATTAATGCTAAACCTGAACTTCAGCCCAGCACTTGGTAAATGACAGTTACCTGCCAAACAAGCTGAGCTGAGAGCTCCATGTGAACAAAGACTTTTCCGTGATGCATATCTGAGGCCACAGGATAGAGAATATCCCCCTCTCTGTTATTCTTTCCAGCTTACATAAATCCCCTCAGCGAGAGAACCTGGTGTGAATTTTTGCTCTTCCTTTGAAGTTTAACCAGCAGAAAGCCGGGCCACAGCTTCAGACCACATGGTGAGATTTTTCCCTCAGAAGGCTATCACCATAAACCTCCCTCCCACCTAACTGAATAATGCATTATAATAAAAGTTTCTTGTTAAAAGAGAGAACATAGGGAGCTCAGTGCTGAGCTGTTTTTGTATATGAAAGCAGCATAAGTTGTTAATTTGCTCTGCTAATAAGCTGGACTTGAGATATGACCCCTATATTTGCTGATTTTTTTTTAGGATGTATTCTTTTGTAGAGGACGCTGGGTGTAAGTTGCTACGTGTGTGTTGTTCATTCATCAGTGCTATATGCTTGTGTGTTCCTGCATGTTACCTGTCTACAACAGGTAGCATCATACAGACAATGATCAAAGAACGGGGAACAGAGGAGCCTCAGGCTCTGAAAGCATCTGTTCTTCCCTCTATCAACATCCAGGGAGGCCCAGATTTGATCCCCAGGCTAGATTAGAGATCAGGCCAGGCTCTGTGTATCAGCTGCAGGCTAAGACAGGTATAGGACAGTCCCATGATACTTCCATTTCATTTATCCACGCCAAGCCTCTGGGTTTTATTATAATTTGCTCTCTTCAGGTTTCAAATCGACTCAGGAAACAACCTTACAATACACTTTAAATAATAAAGCGTAATAAATACTGCAAATTATTCGATTTAGGAGAATAACAAAAGTCGGCATTAAAGTCAGGAGTTGTGTTAGTCTTTTCTTCACTATTGTGATATATATATATCTGTTTGAAATGGCTTCTCAAACCAGAAAAAAAAAAAAAAAAACTTTAGGGGTAGAGAAGCTTGTCAACGGGGCAGTACCCTCAAAGAGAGATATTTGTATCTTATTTACCCTTAAAAGGTTCACAGTAGTACTTATTCCAACTCCAAGGTACTAATATGCAGCCTTTTAGGGGTAGATAAGGTACAAAATTGTACCTAAAGGCTAGTTGTACAACTCTTGTACAACTAAAGGTATTTTTGTTTTCTAAACTTGTACATGTAGACTATTTAATTCACATTATTAACATTAAGATTCTATAACAGTGTCAAAATGAAGTGCGCATTGATGTGCTATACTCTGCTCAAATCCACCACTACATTCCTAATAAAGCCCTCTGTGGTAAAATGGACAGGCGGGTGTGTGAGTTAAAGAAAAATGGCTTTCCCACATTGAGAGGGATTGAAAAGGATGTGTGCCAAACACAGTTTGCCATGCCAGGAACAGTTTTGGAGAAGAACATGGACTCATTATGTTATAAATGATGTTTTCTAAAGCAACTTTTTGAAGGTTATGAAAGAAAATGATAAAACTTTATTTTGCACAAACACTGATCAGAGTGGGATGTGTGGGGAATGGTACAGTAAAACGTGGAAATACTAACTTGGCATTGTGTCTTCATACAAACAGAGCACAAAAAACTATCCTGAATATGTCTTTCATATGTGTACGCTAACATTAAGAGTAATATTTTCTGTTGTTGACAAACTGTGTCATGATAGCAGTTGTGACTTATTTATCTTACACAAAATGGTTACTACAGAGCGTTACTGAAAGCAGAATACTATATTATGTAATAAAACAAAATGAAGCATTTCTTGAGATCATAAGTAAAGAGCTATTAGAACTGATGTTGTGCAGAGTGTGTTGAATTATTTTCAGGGCCATGGATATGTGGAAGTAACCTTGTGTTGAGGCTGTCGTCCTTTAAATATAATTTATACTTACAGCATACTTATTACACACACAACAACTAACTAGAAATATTATACTTGGCTCTCCTCTTTCATTTTCTTAGCTCTTTTCTTATTTATGTTTTTTTTACAATTCCAAGTTCAGAATGTTGTCTGCATTACCAGTTATTTAAAAAAAAAAACTTCCCTTTGATCTACAAAATCGTGGAAAATCCCTGATACTAATTCTATGACTTCTATAAATCCACAAGAGGATTAATTTAAATGTTTGCTTTGTTTTTATTTAGAAATACATTCATTAGAATTGCTGTTTGATTGTAGTTTATGTGTTTGTCTGTCTTCTAACAGGTTGAAGCTTGTGATTAGTAAATGCTGAGAAAGCAGTTACAGGAATGAGAAGACTTAATATTAAGAGCTCTTTTACAAACCTGTACTCTCCATCCTTATTGGCTTTGACGGCAATAGGTGCTGATATTTCTGCCGCAGGCAGGATGATTTATGTATTTTGTATATGAACATCTTTTTAAACTGTTCTCAGCCTCATTCTTATTTTTCATTTTGCACAGATTCATCGTTTTGTTTGGGGTCTATTGACCTTGGACGGTCACAAAATGCATATAAATAAAGACCTGCACACAGATACATACATTTAGATAGTTACAAATACAGAAATGTGGTTCAGACAAATAGGTCAAACAGAGGTGCAACTGAGTGAGTGGGAAATTTAAACAACCCTGTTCTCCCATATGGAATTTATTTGAGTCTGCCTTTAAAAACACAAGATCATCACGTTCCGCAAGATGATGTGTCAAGAAAAAATGTGATCTTCCAAGGTGATGTAATGCATAATAAACAACCCATAACAAAAATAGTCCAGTATCCCCTATTAAGTTCCCCAATCTCAACATTACAAGTTTACCCTAAATGGTATTTTGTTCATCTATCGGACCAGTGAAGTTGTTTTGCCTCCTAATTTGAGGCGTATTCCAGGAGCTTTCAATGTCGACCCACAGAAAGTGAGTGTGAAGGGATATTGCCGTGAAAAAAAATGCAGGGAAAAAAATATTTGGCATCCTGTTATCCGATGTACACGACTGCTCCCCAGGCAGCCAGTCTTTTATCGTTTCTTCAATCTCTCTATTTCTGCCTGAGAACACCACATCCCTCATCCGTCTCCTCCTGCTCTCGTTTTACAGCGATTTGCTTGGGCCAGATGCCTAAGCCTAAGTTCACACATCTGGTCTCAAACTGAACCCGGTTTTACACGATTCTGTTTAACAAGTGTTCTATATCTGGAAAAGGGAAAAGCAAACAGATGCACGCTCGCTTTTTTCCTGATAAATCTGAGAAGCAGCTTATGGGACGAGAAAATAATAGAGAGGGGGAAGAAAGAGAAGCAAATAAATGATATGCTGAGGACAAAGTTGCTGTGAGAATGGGAGGGTGGTGGCGGAGGGAGATTGCTTACAGTCGGTTCACACATCTGCATCAAACAGCCTGACACATCTGGCGTTATCTCACAACACACAGAAACCAAAAATAACAATCGCTGTGAAAGGGATGGGCCGAACAAGCGTAGTTTCGGTCTACAGAATAAAGCAGAACACTTCCAAAGACGTGTTACTTTTTAAACATGTGCTGTAATAATTTTTGATTGCTTCTATCATCAAATACCTGTATGTAATGTTCCCTTGAGATTTGCAAACGTCTGTCCACACGCCTAAGAAAGCAAATGTGAATTCGTCTGCCGAGGGAGATGGGTGGAGAGGGAAGGTTGAGACCGCCAGGTGTTTTATGTAAGCGTCCCTCTGAGATCAATGCTTCAGTTTGTTTTCAAGTTTCAAGTGTGTAAAATATGATGGCTGCTGTTTAAAAATTGATCTCCGTGGTCATTAAGAGAGTTCTGATGATGAGGGGTGCTTAAGACAGTTGCCTGCAATTAAATGGAACCCATAAGCCACTGGCTATTATGAGGACAAGCCGACAGGCACTCCTGGGACACCTCGGGTAGATATCATAGGGGAATAAATAAGGATTTGTGAAGGAACACATATAAACACTCTGGTGAGGTCTAGTTGAAAAAGTCCAGTTGAAACTAACAGCCCAGAATTTTTAATTCTGGAAATATACAGAACATTCATATATATATATATATATATATATTTATACAGAACATTCATTTATAAGTAAGCAATATTTTTATCTAGCAAAGATGTATTTAATTGATCGAAAATTACAATAAAGACATTTATAGTGCCACAAAAAAAATCTGAAGTTTTCTGAAGTCACAAACTACCTTGTAACCAATGACACCAACGTGTGTGCGTCAACGAGTGGATCTGTGAGTTAGTGGAGGCGGGGCTAATTTGCATATTCAAAACGGCATATACTAAATGAGGCAAGTGTGTAGATATATATGTAAGATAATATGGAGGTTTTGCAGCTCAAGTGCTGTTGCCATTCAAGCAAACAGAGGACAAAAAATAAGCTTTTTCAATAGTGATCTCAGACCTCACTGTAATATATCTAACCGCATCAAATATCCGCAAATTAAGTGCATAGACAATTTCATTGCATTAGACTTACTGTATCTTGACCTCAATTAGTCATCCGTATATTGAATTAAATCTACACATTTACACATACTCTCAGACAGCAGCCTCACTCTCTGTTCTGAATATAAATATGTATATATGCCAGCAAGAAATTTCCCTCGGCACTGCCACAGAAATCAATGTTTTAAATCACAAGCAGAGATACACTAACACATACATTATATACATAAACTAGTAGGGGATGCATTTGAGAGAGGTTGAAAGCACAAGGGAGACACATTTGTGAAAAATTTCCGATCTGGAAAATATTAGCCCCCCCTTTATAGCACTTGCAACACAGCACACACCTAGCCTGTTACTCCACAGGGATTTAAAGAAGAGCAGAAAGAAAAAACAGGGGGGGGGGTACAGGAAAGAGAAAATACAGAATGGAATGGAATCGAAAGAGAGAAGGAAGAGGAGATGTGGAAGAAATGCTTAAATCAGCCCGAGATGGAAGTACAAAAAATGGGCTATAAAGAGTGCAAGGTGGAAAGACAACAAAGCGGAAACACCAGGGATTCTGAGCAAATGTCACTGTCATTTACCTCACCCTCGTCAGACTTTTAATGTGAGAGATTCAGAGAGGAGGAGAGGGGAATTGGGCCGGGCCTAAATGGAAATGTACATATATCCATCTGGAGGCCAGTTTCACAGGACTCTTGGGGGCTCTGTTCATTCTAGCAGGGCCGAACCAGCGACCTAGCAGCCAGATATAGACCCGATGGCAAGTCTTCTGGGAGATAATGGGCTCAGGATAGAAACAGCTCACTCATTTCTCACCTGCCAAAAATTAATTTGAAGATGAGCACGTGTGTGCGATCGTGTGTTCAAGTGTGACAGGCTTGAGTTTTTTTTTTTTTTTGACAGCTGGATTTGTGTATAGTATATTTAAATATGTATAGTATACGGCATCTGTGGGTGGGTTCGTCTCATTAGCAGCCATGTATCTTTTAGATTAATTTTTTGCACAGTTTTACACATTCTCCCATGGAAATTATTACCATCTAAGTTTCAGAAGTCACATTTACCACGATCAAACCCCCTGACAAACACACACACATTGAAAATCTTAATCTTCCTAAGGTCCAAGGGACGCTTATGCAACCCCAGCAGGCCTTCCTCTGCTAGTTATCTGCTTTGCTTTCAAAGAGAGCTCTGCTCAAAACCCTGCTGCTCTCAAAACATCTCGGAGACACTTCACGGGAGATTATGCATTATGAACAGTCTCGCTAATACGGCTCTGAAGTATATTCTGATGCATGAGTTTTAATTAAGAAAGAGCCGAGTCAACATTAAAAATCCATGACTGAAAATATGAGTCTGGCCTCTCTCGCGCCGTCTCTGCTTATATTTCACCCCCGATTTGATATTTGTTTAGCACAAAGACACTAGCTTAGTCCCTGAGGACAACATTGCTTAGAGTTTCTCTCATAGTTCAAGAGAATTGCACTTAAGTATCAACTTTATCTCAGATATTCCTCCTAAAATTCATTTGGAGAGCAAAAGTTTCCAGGGGGGGGGGGGGGGGGGGGGGGCAGTGATATCATTAGTGATACGTCTTAAAAAGCACTTCCTAAAAGCTTAACTGTTTTTACTGCACTCTTAAATGAGTTCTCTCCAAAGGGTCCATTTAATGGGATAAACCATTTAATTTAACTAGTTATGGATGGAAGGAAAAGACATGGACTGAGACACAAACACAGGCACTAACAAACAGATAGAGGGAATGTATCAGATGATGTTGCAGGCTGGACTCAAACCTCAACCACCTGCTGTGCTACAGTTATATATATACATACATACAAATACATATTCACTGTATGGCTTAAATTAAATTATGTATACTAAATTCAGTGTGTTTCTGAATATTTCAAAAGGAAAGTAACTTTACTTTTTTTTTTAGTCTGTAAAATTACCATTTATTGAATCTTCAAATATTCTTGAACAATAAAAGTTAGATAACCATACAAATCAGACTTGTGGATACTTGAAACAAACCTCCCAAAAGTTACCTCTAAAATAAATAATGCTTTTAATATATATATATATATATATATATATATATATATATATATATATATATATATGTTGATAAAGAATGAGTTTGAACATTTCTTCCAAGTTTGATTTATTTTTTTATTTTTTTGTTCACACTTCTACCTCTTGTTTTCACACCCAGACTGAAAACGCACAGGCCTTGAGGAAGCTCCCAGCAGCTCCTGTTTGCCTATTTTTCAGATCTGTCAGTTCTTTTGGTACATCTGCCTAAGACAGACACGGAGACACACGCATGCTCGCACATACGCATTCACGGTTGTTGCTGCCGTTGTCAGTGTTATTTTGGTTGATGCTGCTATTGCTGTTGACGTGAGATTGCAGTGAATAACGTTGTCTGTCTCGACATGTGATGCCACACGCAGATTTGCCCAGACACGCATGCTAATATATGTTGAGTCAACTTGTAGAGTGTCTGTATTTATTTATTTGTTTATTTATGGTCAATGATTTAGTTTTAATAACTGTTCTAAATTTAAAAGAATAGTCCACACCACAACTATAATGATAAATCATTAGATCATTAACAACATTAGAATTTGTTTTCCTAGCTGGTGAACGACAAAAACGAAAAATGACAATCAGCCAATAAGAATCCATCCTCCATTTAAAGAGCTCAATCATTTAGAGCAGAATATGAAATAACTACAGTGTTCGCTTACAAACAGAAAGTTACTGTGTTAAATTGGACACTAATATACAGTAATCAACATTTGAAGTGGATCAAAATCTTTCATCAAAGTTATACATGAATTTTGAACAACATCCGTTCTTGTCTTGGGACAACTTTGATTAACTTTTTTGATCCACTTCAAATGTTGACTACTGTAGTTATCATCATAGTTATTTTTATAGTTATCACTCTCGTGTCAATGGGCCTTTAATGTGTACAATTGACAGCTCTAAATACCCTCTATTCTCCCTCTTTTTTTTTCCATTTATTTATATGAGCTGCAGCAGTCCAGATCCAGAGCCTGAAAACAGCACCACTGAAATGCCCTTCAGTTCGCTGGGTCGTTTCGCCTTGTCTTTTCAAATCCACAGTGCTTGTATTCAGATTCAATCTTTTCCCATCCCTTCATCTCCTTCCGGCTCCGTCTTTGTGTTCAACAGTTGCATCGACAGATTTTTACAGAAAAGAAACGGCATCCCATTAGTCTGTTTCTAAGTGTTTACAGCCACACAGAGTGTCTATGAGTGTGTGCATATGTTTATGTGGGGGGAAGAGAGGGCAATTATAGATATCCAATGCCTTTCGCTTGCTTTCATACTCACCGCTCCACAAAAGTCTGTTTAATGGGTCTAGAAACATAAACAGACACACGTACACTTGATGTTAGGATAAATATTTCAATGAACTCCACCAAATCACCTAAACAAACACACATAACTTACATCTGCCTGAACTTTTATTTACCCTGCAACAAACTGAGAACTAAACAATATCATATTTCCCTGTTTCAAACATGGTTTATCATAGCTAACTTCCATTTAAGGAAATTCAGTCTGCTTGGTAGCCATTTTGGGAAGTCCTCGGGCAGCTATTTTCTGTCTATAGAGACGCAAGAGCGGCTTCTGTGTACTTGAATGGAGAAAGACCGAAATCTCCAAACCTGCTGGCTAAGCTCACATTTCAATAAAATATTTCAAATCTCTAATAAAATCAGACACAAAATGTATAAATAATAATAAAAAAAGAAAAAAAAAGATTTCTGTCTTGTTTTTTCAGTACAAATTTCTAAACAAAATTCATTTACATGAAAAGCAAAATTAAATATTCTGGTAGATACTTTTTAGTTTTAGGCTATTTTTCAGAAAATAATATTTTTACTTCTCCAGTAAATGTATCTTGATTTAATAATGTTCGGAAAATCAAGACAAAAATACAGCAGTGTGGTTCTGAAGTCAACTAACTAACTAACTAACTAATAAATACATAATAGTTGATCTTGTTGTGAAGACGTAAGTTCCTACGGCCACCATTGTGATTTTTTTTTTGGTCCATCTTCTCCTCTTCATATTATTTCTGACAGATGGATGTATGGATTGGTTATTTATTAAAGAGAGAGAGAAAAAAAAAAAAAGATTTGTAGATTCAGATTTGAAGCATCAAAGTTTTAACTACTATTGTTTAACGAGTTCACACTTCAGATATAGTATAAAACATGAGTATTTGGCCTGAACCCAGAGCAACCATTCAACCCCCTTCCCCCAATACCATCCCTGGCTGGCATAGGAATAACTGAGGAGTTGGGATGGAGTTGGAATGCTGGAAAAAATGTTGTGCATGGAACAGAGGTAAGTCGGCTCTCGTGTTGATCGTAGATTATCTGAACATGCTCCTTACGAACTTTGATAATAAAACATAATTTAGTGTAATTTAATGCTTTGGTATGGGGCCCCTTTGAAGCCACACATTTTCATTACAATCAATCACGGTGGTCAGAGTATAAGGATATAGTAGGTATTTCATGTTTCATAGGCTTGTTTAATGCAACGTTTGAAGCATATCCTGGACAATTTTGAGATGTATAGCCCTTGAAACTCTCTTTCTCTTCTCGCTTGTTCTGTTTTTCTGAGATAACAATGTAAAAGAAAAACAATGCTGGCTAGCAAAGTTGGTGTTGTGTGCCAAGAGCTACAAAGCTAGCAAGGTCTGCAAGTGCTTTGCTGAGTTATGTGCCGGCGTTGTAAAAGCTAGCATACCCCTCGCTCACGGCTAATTGAATCCTCTGAATTGAGTGATCTCAAACGCAAAAGACACAAATTATCAGTAGTCTTGAAAAAGCACTCCTGAAGAGGGCCTCTTAAATGGGAAACACACTGTGTGGGACACTGAAAAGATTTGTCATGCGCATTAGCCACTGGCCCTTCCATGACTTTGGCCACCGCTGCTGAGGGCAGGTGGAGAACAAAATGAACATGACTTTCTCATACTGCAAAAGGACAATGTTTGACAATGTAATGTTCTTATTTTTGTATATAAAACAAATATATGTAGACATTAACCTAAATAAATGGTGTAAAAATTGCTGTTTCGTTGTTAGTTCAAGCTACCGAATGAATTAAATGTGAACTTTACAGTATGTGTCAACAAGTTGACAGTTGCTCAAAGGTTTGTCCAAAAAACTGTATTAATTTTCGGTATTTGTGTAAAGCTAGTCCCTATAAGAAACAATTGAATATTAGTTCATGACATATATTGCATGAACTAATGTTAACAAATTGAATCTTATTGAAATATTTTAGCCTCAATTATCTTTGCAGGCTGCTTTCCCTAGTAATTTCTTTCTATACTTAAATATATTATCAAGTCTTATCAAGTCTCTCTCAATGTAACGCTGTTGGTGGTCTTTTGTGAGGGTTGCAGACATTCTAGAATAGAGACATCCCATTACTATAGAAACAAGAGCATGTTTTAAACCCATAAATTCTAAATTAGCATACATACTTAAGTCTTTCCCACCAAACCAAATTCATGTAAGTGTAGATAATTTGGTGCTTTATAACCACACACACACAAAAATAATAATAATAAGGAAAATAATAAGGCAGCACACTGCAAATCTTTCAGGTACGTAAGTGCTAAAGGTAGGAGGCGTTCCCCTTGTGTAGCAGCATGGGCTCATAATCTCTCTCCACACAAACACACACACACACACACACACACACACACACACACACACACACACACACACACACACACACACACACACACACACACACACACACACACACACACACACACACACACACACACACAAATGAGGGCCTGCACTGAGTTCTCTTAAAACTGCTCCAATTCTTTTTAAGTGTTCTCCATACTAGTGCAGAAGGACTATGGGTTTAATAACTAGCGGGAGGTTTTTGGGAATAGCCCATTACAATGTCATCTATTATAAAAAAAACTGAACGTGTAGTTGGAGATGTATGGTGAGTGTAGCCACTATTATACAATAGAAATCATGTACTTTTCTTTTAATAGCCCTAATTTCTTTTTTATAGCTCTGTAATACATCTAAAAAGAATTTAATAATTGCTGATTAAAAATTAATTGCTCGAAAAGGAAAGAATGCCGCAGTTTCTTCAGGGAGTTCACTAATCTTTCTTTCTTGTGCCAATATGGCTGAATGTTGTTAATGTACGTGTTGCTCTGACGGATTGTGTTGTTGTTGTCCGTGACGGATTTCATTTAGCAACTGGCTAATAGGCCGATAAAAAACATGAGGGTGGGATGACATTCTCCGGCATATGTGAAGCCGAGGTCTTGTCTTTTACACTCCAGGCATTCCCACCGTCCAAGGCCTAGCCTGTAATTTTCAATGGGCCCTAGTGTCCAAGTGTTGCTGTGACCCCCACCTCTGGAGTAGATGGATTGAAGACGAGTTAAAAAAAAAGGGGGAACTCAAGACACTGGCACTTCGGACCTGTTATTATATTGGCGGGGCTGCTGCAGTTGAGTCAGTCTGGAAATTCGAGATCACAGGGGTCGAATGACCAGACATACACAGCCTAGTGATTACAGCTGCTTTGAGAAAATATGGGAGGACTGGGAAAAGGAAAGATAGAACGATCTCTCTCTCTTTAAACCTCAGTCCTCTTTTCCAGGTTTTAATTCAGGATAGAATCTCTGTGGAGAGCTCAGGTAGACTCTATAAATCTAGCTGGTGAAAATTAAATGGCTATAGACCCAATCCGTGCAGAGGAATTGTTTTCTGCCCATAAAATACTTTATTAGAGAGGAGTTTGCCTGCCTCTCCCATGTTTCTCTGTGTCTCGGTTCAGGGGCACCACAACCAGGGGGACCGGTTCTTGTTTTGCCTGTATCAACTCAGTCAGTTGAGCTTTTCAAAATAAATTCCAGGTATTGTCTTACTATACTACTGACACACGGTTGACTTAATTCAATCATATGAACTAATGTTAAAATGTTTAGGTCAATATATATGTATTTTTTTTATTCAGCAACGATACAATACATAAGTAAAGATTTCTGCATTGTCGCAATTTTTTTTTATTTCAAATAAATGCTGAATCCTGAAAAAAAGTATCATGCTTAACACTAAAATATTAATCAGCACAACTGTTTCCAACTATGATAATAATAAGAATTGCTCAGAACTGCTCCGCATATTATACTGATTTCTGAAGGATCATATGACACTGAAGACTGGAGCAATGATGCTGAAAATGTAGCTTTGCCATCACATGAGTTCGTTCAATTTTAAAATGAACTTGTGAACTCTTATGTTATTACAAACATTACACCTCTTATGTTATTACAAACAGTTAAAGGTAATTTTTTGTCCACACTAGGAAGACATGCTTGATCCAACATCTATCTATAAATCCACAACATCTTCAGAGCAGCATAGACAATCTTTAGAGAGACATAGACATGAATTCATGTAAACGAGAGTGCACAAATAAAAAAAAACATGCATTGCTAAGCCTACATGAATCTAACATGCCAAAAACATGACATTTTAGTAACAGAGTTCTGGCAGGTTTAAGGCTGGAAAAGGTGTGAGTACATGAAATTAGACATGTTCATTTTGTTCACTGTAATCAAGGAAATATAATGATTGTGCGGGAAATTGTACCAATAAGTATTTAACAGATTTATTAAGCTTAACAATGTAAACAGTTTGTACATTTTATTTGTAATCATAATTTATTGGTATGGAAATTAAAGATTATAAATAAAGATATCAATGCATGTTGGGATATAAATAAAGATTTCAATGCTCGGATCAATGCATGATGGAAGTGACAATTAGAATATACAAGTTTACAATATTATTAAAAACAGTCAAATATAATGCAAAAATAATTGAAAAAAAGCAAGTATGAATTTAGTGTGGTTTACATCCTGAAGCAGTTTCTGCTCGAGACAGAACTCTATAGGAATTGAATTGACCAGTAGTACTATGGAGAAGGCCTTCCTCATGAATATTAATTCGGTTATGAGAATGGACAGTGCAATAAGGTTAAAGCACAACCTAATGGATATTTATGATCTAACTAAGCAGGCAGCAGTTGGTGGCGCCACACTTTAAAAACGTTCAGTTAATGAATTTTTATATCACATAATCATTCTTCTTTTTATATTTGCTGAAAGAAACATTTTGTATTTCAGTCTTCTTGACAGTCAAAGTGTGACTTCTCAAAGTTTAATAGGTTTAAATATTTTGGAATTGTTTGTGTTTTTTTCTGAATTTAGTCTAATATGGCCGTAACATACACGCGCACACACACACACACACACACACACGCTTTGACACCCTCATCATTATTCACAGGGTGAACAAGCACACTTTCATGGCATAACCCACCTTAAATCACAATATAATTCACCTAATTCACGTCTTATTCCATACTATGGCAAGCGAGGGAGGACACCAGATCACAGCGTCTGAAATTAGCATGACTGAAAAGGCCCAGGGGACTCCATAATTCAGCTGATTTTATAACAGCCTCTCATAAACTCCTGAGCGTGACCTTCATTTTTCAAAGGCCGCCCTGCATTCCGTGCACTGACAAGATTTATTGGCCAGCACTAATAGCCTGGTCCCTCTTTGGTGGCCTCTCATCGATATAACGCTTCCTGGCTAGCCGGGTGAGGTGGCATGAGATAATGAATATTTTTGCAGCTTTCTAGTGTTCTGGATTATGTTTGCACACTCAAACAAACAAACAAAAAAAAATAGCATTATAAACACAGGCATGCTCCTAAAAACACATAAGACAACAAAAAAAAAAACAAATCTTTGATATTCATAGCCACCAAGACTATTTCAGTTTTTTCTCATTTCTTGGGGGTTCTGTGTCTGCAGCTTTCTTATTTTCTGAGATCTATCGAAAATCACACACACACACACACGCACGCGCACGCACGCACGCACGCACGCACACACACACACACACACACACACACACACGAGCAGACACCTTTCCTCGCATGTAGCTAAGTGACAGTGTCCTTGTGATGGAATTTTTGAACCGAAGAGGCCCCTGTTGCAGCGCATTTTCTCTCTCTCTCGCACAAGAACGCACAAACACGTGTACACAAAGAGAGAGAGAGAGCACCTTGGCCTTGATCTTGCTCCTGAGATGCAATGCCACACAGCTCTCTCGTAACTTGATGGATGGCCGCTGAACCTTCCCTCTCCTGCCTCACACACACATAATCTCATTTGGGAACAGTCTGGACACACACACACACACACACACAGTTGTAATCTCTTTTTGCGGCTTGCGAAATGACACTGTGGCCAATGAAATGGAGGACTGGTAGAATCCCGTCAGTCCTTTCCACTTCTTTTTCCATTCCGTTTGAATCCATTTGACTTCAGCCGTATCTCTTCTCCATACAAATGAGGCCTCTGTGATGAGGAGAAGTCTCCTTTACACAAATATATAAGACTTTGTGCATTATTTATACTGGCCCCAGTGTTTAATCTCCACTTATGCAGTCAAGAGATCACAACTCACTTAATATTTCAGGCCCTCACGCTCGTGTGCTTTACACTGGAGAAGAGCAAATGTTAAAAAGACAAATAAATGTCTGGAGACGGATCGTGTGCGTGCATATAGGTATAAGCAGCTGATTGTGTGACTGTGGTGACAGATATGGGTTACGTCTCTTAAAACCATCTGGATTTGGAAAATGATATTACCCGTTTTTAGATGTCAACACACGCAGATGTTTCATTGTGGAATTAAATTGGCAGTCATTCTTGATGCGTATTATTTTAGCCCCTAAACATCCATTCATTCAGCCAAAGCAAATTTTGATTGGACGACAGCAACGGTATGTGACGAGAGAGTATGCTGCTGTGTCACCCAGAAATTACACTTTTTTTTTATGAAGGACTACTATAGCAATTTCATTTGAGTTTCGCAACGGACTTGAGACTTGCTCAACAGGCACATGCTCAAACACAAGCACTTGGCTTGATACACCTGAAGACTTTGATGTTTTGTCTATCTCTCTCACACAAAGACACACACAAATGAAACACAAAAGTCACCACTGCACATATAAGAATACTGTATTATAGAAATCATAGGCCAGTAGTTCTCAACCTCTTTGTCCCCAACAATCTTCTAGTCCTAGTTTTCCTTTGAAAACATATTTAATCTATGGACATTCCGAATTTATGTGAATTAGTAACTAAAAATAATGAAAGTTATTACATGTCAAGCTTCCATTAGTAATGAATGTTCTTCAGGGATCTCACTCTTTTTTAACCAACATATTTACATGACTTTTGCAGTCTATATCTAATCAGGGGCACTTTAAATGTTCCTGTTCTTTTGATGACAAACCCATGATGTCACAAATCCCTCTTATACTTGAGCCAATCTACTCCAAGCACCTCTCATATAAAGACCACTTTTCACGATCCTGATAGATAAATCAAGTTCCACCCACTGGAAATACATCACACTACTTTAGTAAATGGGTTGCAAATGTGCCACGATGCACCACAAACCACATCAGGCCATGAATATGAACATGGCACTAGTAAAACAACCAAAAGACCCATTTTCAACCATCCGATCCCTGTTTGTATTATTTGTGTTGACAGTGAACTATTCCCCTGTGTTAGCCTAGAACAATGTTAAGTGGCTGTACTTTTGTTTTTATAAGCACCACTTAAACACAGACAGGGCTGTGGCTGTGAAAACAATTACACAATTATGCACAAAATGACATATGTACACGCAGAGTCACACCAACTCATATATTCACTTCCTCTGACCTGAAAATGTCCACAGAGGCATAATGACTTATAAAACATAAAAATCCAGTTCTAAAGAACAGCTGAAATATACACTCAACCTCTGATCGCAATTCAGTTGAATTGAATATTATTGCAATGAGTTGCTGTGTTGCTTGGTAGCAATAAATAGCCTAAATAAATAAATACTGTTAACTATGTTCTATTTGTTTTGTAGTTCTTTTCAATTGAAATGAGCCATTCTAGGATGTGCATTACAGTTATTTTACAACAGTTATAGGGCTTTCTGCTTTGGATTATGCCTAAAAACCACTACTTAACTGGTAAAAAATCACTGCAATACACATCCTCTCGTGGCTTATTGTCTTGATAAATCCTTATACTGACAAACACACAAGCCAGACAGACAGGCATGACAGGCAAAAAAAAAAGGTGTTTAAAACAAAAATCTGCAGTATTGCTCTACAGAGTTAAATAATACAGCTAGAATGTACGCGTGTGTGTGCGTGTGTGCACGAGTTGTAATCCAGTGCACCCTATGAGTTTGAACAATGTCAGAATTGAAGTACAGAGGGGGGTTAAGCACACATGGCGATGACACCGGCACTTACAATCAGCACAGCAGCAACCAATCAAGAGATGATCTCACTTTTTCCCTCCGCTTCGGCCCCTTCACTTCTATTCCGCCCGCAACTGTCACTTTCATCATTTTAGCATGATAAATGTTACAAGTGCATCTCCGTAGCTTCAATCAAGACTATTCACATGAAGATTGAGGAACAAGAAGCTATGAGAGAGAAGATAATAGAGAATAAAGAGAGGAGGAAGGCGACAGAGGGACTGAGAAAAAGAAAGAGAGGCGAAGAATGAAAGAGAACGAGAGAGACTGCCGGGCACGCTCAAGCTACATCATGCTGTCAACGGGCAGCTGAAAGGATAGATTACTTACAGTAACAGAAGGAGGAAAAAAAGAAATCAAAGACACGTCGCAGTACTACTTGTAAAAGGTCAAGTGAAATCACTAGAACTGCGCTCCAAAAAGAGGAAGACAAAAAAAAAAAAAGTGCAACTGTTTTCTCTGTTATCTTGGCTCTGTGCTGTATCAAAAACAGCTTTTATATTTCTGGCTTAAGTTTCACAGGTCATTTACATTTATTGTTTTACATACGCCCGTGTCAACACAGGGCAGTGGAAGCACAAATGAAATGTTGACCTATGCATGCAAATTAAGAGTCGGCCTCTATTTTCCAAGATGATCTGTGACTTTCAGCTTTTGTTGAAGGATCCAGTTTTGAAGTAAATTATTAATTATATGCATATGCTCATTTGCAAAGTATAATATTTGCATATGCAACAATTTCAAAAGTCCCTCTCTTTCTCCCCACATGGAAGTGTGCTGTCTTGAGTCGCATCTGAACCTGTGACAGATTTGGTCAGCGTTGGCCATTCAATGCTGCCGTTGAACTGACAAGCTCTCCCTAATAACACAGCAATCAAGCCTGCAGCTGATCTAATTCTGTCCTGGGTCTCCATTACCCAGCAATTCTGTGCCATTGCATGGCGTGTTATTTAATGTGATGTGGCGACGATGGCGTGTAGTTAATTTTACGCTTCTGTATTGTGATGAATAGAATATACGCCTGCTTGTAAATGCAGCCTGATTGCTTCATTGATTGAAGGCTAATTCTCAACTCTGAGGTTACTTGGCAAACATTTTTTTAAATAACCATAGATAATTATAATCTAATATTTCAAGTTAATTTACTAGAAAATCAAGTATTTATTATTTAAAGATCTTATTCACGTACACGCTCTCCTCGTGCCACTCATAAAAGCACCTTGTATTTAATGAAAATAAGCTTCTGTGAATTGCATGGATGTTTTGCTGGCAGCAATACAAGGTGAATTGCATAAGCGCACAAATAAATATGCTGGAGAAGTGATTGGCATTTGCATGGCCGTGTTTTTGTATTGCTTGCAATGTCCAAAATGAGTGATGCTTTGGTCCGCCAAGCACATGTATGTAAAACAAATGCAAGATGGAAAGCGTCGTAAAGGCTGAAACCACAACAGACAAGCCACAATGACCTCAAACAGACTTACAAATCTCAACTATGTCCGCAGACAAGACTAAATATGGAGATGGATTAGTACAAACCAAACCATTTTGTACTCTCAAAAAAAGAGCAGAAAAAAATTGCTAGTCAATGACAGATATTTGATTCAAATGTTGCTCTTGGCTCAAAATAAAGAAGCTGTTATAACCCCAGCCCTATTTGTATAAAATAGGCCAGAATCATTTCCATCTGTGATTGACACTCATGCTGTTCGAATGCATGTAGTCTCCTCTGATCTAGAGAATTATGGAATCAGGGGGAATTATTAAAGACGGGGTTTGCTGGTTTAATCCATGAACAATTCTCAATACAGTCTTTTTTCAGTAAATTTCACCTCTTTGTCTTTGGAGGGCTAAAGCATTAAGCTAAACTCTATCAATTTTGCAGACAGTAGGGTGAGAAATTGTTAATAATAATAATTTAAAAAAAAACAGACTCTCCCATCCCATCAGAGACATTATATATGTTCAAACCAATTGAATGTGTCCTATATAATGCTATAAAGGCATAAACCAGCAGCTGAAAAACAGTGTTACTAACAGCAAACAACCAGATACATTTTTTTAGAGAATGGCAAAGAAAAGCATGAGGTGTTGATAACTGTGAAAAACCTTGATATATTACCTTTCTGTCTTGCACCTGCATTAGGTTAAATTAACAACAGCTTGAATGTCTCATGTGCAACGGGACATGGAAACACTAGAATTGTCCGGTTACCTGTCTGGGGCGACCAGCGCGGTGTTTTTTCTGCTATTGAGACAGAAGATGTGTGTGTGTGTGAGAGAGAGAGTTTCAGTGTGTAAGGACATTAGGGGGATGTAAGTAACATGAAACCAGACCACACATTTATGAGGCCACTGCACTCGATCCCTCTCAACACACACACACACACACACACACACACACACACACACACACACACACACACACACACACACACACACACACACACACACACACACACACACACACACACACACACACACACACACACATACACACACACACTAACATAGAGAACAGTAGAGACCTTTCTCTAGCCTGTTAACAGGGCCCTCTTTCTAGTTCCTGTCTCTTTTAGCCTTTCCTCCACTAGAGAGAAAAAGGAGAGAGGAAGGGGAAAAGAGAGCATCTCAGATGTCAGACCACAAGAACTGAAATCAAACACGATCAAAAAGAGCCGGGCCTTTTCACAAGGAGAAAAACACAGGTAGTTTTCATGGATGACTTCACCAGAGGGAATTGTACTGTGAAGAGAAAATTAATCTTGTCCAGAAAACTAGGTATTTCAAGTCTGTTACAAGACACCATTAATAATACCACTGTATGTTCCCCATCATTAATTTAAGAGTACATTCATGTACATTCAGAGAACGATGAGGTCATGTGACCTGTTCTGACTCTGTATCACTATATATAGTATATCTTATCTATACCTAATTTATCTAACTTTACCATCCAACAGAAAGTTAAACGCTACCTAAAATTACTGAGCATTATTGGAAACCCACTTAATAAAAAAATAAGTTTTACACAACAGCTATATATAATACAGTTACATTAAGTATATCAGACAGTAAGGCAGCGCAATTAATCCGAAAAATAATTGCAACGCATGTTTTCTTGAGAGCACAAAAGCGAAGTGATTGAAAGCTTGGAAAGTGCACTTTCCTCACTTTCTGTGTGTATGCTATTCACAATTTGAATAAAAGTTGTATTTTTCAAGCAGCTAACTAATGGCCATGTAAACACTGCAATGTTTCAGGAGTGGACATTTAAATGTAGGAGTGAATATGCAAAAGTATAGTTCAGTGTGTGAGTCACTGGAGAAAAATTTATGAATGACCATATAGCAACATTTTGGTCTCTTGTGGTTGTGAACAAGAAGCGTGATACAACATTTTAATCCATTCGGTGGTCACTATTTTTGACAACAATAATACTATTGACCAAAGACACATTGTGTTTTTTAATTGTACTGCTTTTAAACTGTGTTTTCATTGGACCAGTTTGGATTTGAAATCTACATAAAAGAATATGACATGCCCCCCAGGAAAAAAAAAAAAAAAAAACTGAAATGTAAATGATATTAAGCGAACTTAATAATCACAATTACAATATTAAGGGAAATAATCACCAATTATGTGTTCTGTGCTTAACCATGCAGCCCATGCAGTACTTAAATCTTACAGCATTATGACACTCATCAAATCAGTGATTCATCAAGAATTAGTGCTTTGAGTCCATTATGAGTGTGCCTGGCACATTTTCCCTTCATGATGAGTGACAGAGGCAATACAGAGATTGGGAAGGAAGGTAAATACAGATAAAAATAATTTTAAAAGGGGGAGAAATTAAGGTCATCATATAAGTAAAAAAAAAAAAAGGCTATTATGCTATCTTAATGGGGTTTTGCAAGAGCATGTTGGCTACTCCTGATAACACTCAATAAAACATCTAAAGAGTTTCTCTTAAATTGTCAGCAGGGATGTACGTAATGACGGTGGACTTGATCTCGCTTCTTGCCAAGGACGTTGTAATTGCAAACTGGTAATAGTGTAGAACCCTTTTGCTCAGCACCCTGTGAAAGTCTGCTGCATTTAAATGGACAAACAAATGGACGGATCGTACAAAGCACTACAGCTTTCAAATAAAAAGCAAATAAATAATTATCTAAGCGGAGTACTTGGACACACAATACATGCGCCGGGGCAGCAAATGGAGGCTTTACGTTAAATATGCATGAGATGTCCCAAAGAAACATAGGCAACAGTACTCCTTTCGTGTAGAAGTGCAGACACCTAAACACAGCCCATCAGAGGGCTTTTCAAGAGGGTAGAAAAAAGGGAGAAATAAAATAAATACAGGACAGCGTTGTCAAAAGAATAAAAAAGCTGTGCAAGGAGCCACAATTTGTGAGGATGAAAAAAAAAACATAATGAGAAAAGAGAAACAAGGAGGATATTTTATGGAGGAAGCAGGCATTAAAATGGAGAGTAGTTGATTCTAAATGGGGGGAGTGTGTGTGTGTGTGGGGGGGGGGTAAAAAAGCATGATTCAGAGATATGAAGATGGGTGTGTAAGAGAGAGAGAAGGCTATCTTGTGGCTTGAGTTTAGAAAGGGCATTGTTTTGGAATGCAAGGGAGGACACTACTTACAGCATGTTAGATAGGAATCAATAATGCATTAACTACCTTAGAAAACATTTGAAACGACATGTCAAGTGTTCTTTCCTGGCAAATCTGGACAATGAAAAGGTTGGCTTCATTTTGAATTAACCTCACCTAGCACCGAAGCGCTCAACAGGACATGGAACGATAATGATATAAATTGATTATTTCACACGTGTGCCTTAGAATTTAAAAAGCCATTTTATTGCGCTGTAACAAAGGGCATGTTATGCTTTAAATAATGGAATAAATGACAAGGAGAGTACAAGAGCTATTGGGTAAAAATAACGACAAGAGAATGTGAGATAAGAAAGAGAGAGCATCTTCTGAGCAATGAGGCCAGATTTCACTGCTAGATCACTGAATTTGCCCAGACACACAAGTGCACATGAATGTTAAATGTGACCTCCTGCCCAGATGTTCCTAGTCTGTTCGGAAATGCACATTTAAACATGACACCACAACTAACATCTTTTTTCCTTCTGCTTCATCTCACTATCCTGCCCCCCTCCCAGGAAGAGAAAGAACTAACCATGTTTTGATAAAAGAGGTTGGGTCGTGCTCCAGGCACAAACCTATTGCTGAGACGAAATAGCTGTGAACCAGAGCCATATGTGATCCCATTCGATCTTCTGATGCACACACACACACACACACACAGACAAAGGTCATCACTGCTGACACCCACATCTGCCCTACAACTACACTAAAAGATGTGCCAATGTGTCCACAGCGTGGCCTCGGCACCCCGGGTGGCCCAGCGGAAATGATATCCCTGACTGAAGAATGCCTTCATGTCGCTTTTAGCATTACATCTAAAAGGCACTATGAGGTGAAGCAGGTCGATACAGGGAAACAGAAGGATCGGCTAAAAATACATATATCTAGCATTATAGTATTACAGTGTAGGCTAAATAGTGTTGGTGTTTATGGACACTAAGATAAAAGCTTGAAGATTCAAGTATAAAAAATGTGTTTGGTATCATAGATTCAAAATGATAAAATAGATGGTTCTTACCTGTTTGTTGTACTTGTTGATGGTTTGGCTACTGTACTCAGAACAGTGGTCTGATCCGATGGATATGTTATCTCCAGTGCCGACAAATGTGTTGGCCGGCGGCAGGTCCTGAACAGCCTGGTGCTTTTTTCCCGCAGTCGGCGACTGAGGGTGCAGCTGAACGGTGGGCAAGGGTGAGCTGGATTTGTAATGGCGGGCAAGATCTGGGCTTCCGGGGCCACCGTTGACGGACCGATAGCGGCCCATTCCTGGACTGTCAGACAGTTTTTCATTAACGCCATCGTAGCGCTGCCCATTTGGCTTGGATGCCTCTACGGTGACAATGCTGCTATATAAAGGCTGTTTGGACTTTTTCTTATTCTTGTCCTTCTTAGGTTTCTTGCCTTTATCATGTTGCTGAGGTGTGAAGAAATCCTCATGGTCTTTCTTTCCAGCCTCATATCCGTTCTTGTTCTTGGGACGGCAGTAGCGGGCCATGACGACCACCAGGATGATAAGAATGACAGTCATGATGCCTGACACAATCCCTATGGCAATGCTCAGCCGTTGCTTTCCCAAGTCATAATTGGGGTCTCCTGCAATGTCAGCATTGAGCGGTGTACCAAGACTTTTGGCAACTTGTGCCTCTACAATAGTGGCGTTAGAGAGTGTTTCATTGACGTAGATGTGGACTAGTGTGGTGGTGCTTTGCGATGGAACCCCACTGTCATTCACTTGCACAACCAGGCGATGAAGGCCAAAGTGTTTTTGCTCTAGTTTGCCAACTAATGAGATTACTCCAGTCCAAGAGTCAATTTCAAACAACTTAAACGGATTGCCGCCAACTATTCTGTAGCTGAGGTTAGCATTAACACCTGTGTCGGAATCAGTAGCTGAAACAGTCCTCACCACCGTCCTTATATTGCTAGAAGGAGGAAGCAGTGTGTATGAGTTATTCATTGGAAAAGTAACAGTGGGAGGATTGTCATTTACATCCATTACAGAGAGGGACACCGTGGCTATAGCTGACCGGGGCGGATCACCTCCATCAACAGCTTTGACACGGAACGAATATGTGTTTTTTTGCTCACGGTCAAATGCCATGTTTGAGAAGATGGTCCCTGTGTTGTTGTCAATGGAGAAAATATCCTCTTCTTCCTCAATGTATAGACTCATGTCTGCATTTTGTCCTTTGTCTGCATCCATGACCGTTATCATGCCAACGGGGCTGTTGGGTTGCCGGTTTTCCGGTATGTAGAAAGTGAACACATCCTGCATGAACTTTGGCTCGTTGTCATTTTTATCGGCCACCAGGACTACCACAGTGGCTGAGCCCTGCAGGACAGGCATGCCTTTGTCTTTGGCGATAACTTTGAACTCATATCGTTCCGTCTGCTCCCTGTCAAGTATGGTGTTGACACGGATGTCACCGGTGTCTGGATCAATGGAAAATATTCCGTTCACAGAGGAGTCCAGGGAGTAAGAGATTTCTGCATTTTTGCCGCTGTCTGCATCTAAAGCCAATACAGTGACGACACGCTCACCTGGAGCATTGTTTTCAGGAAATGAAACTTCCATTGTGCTTTTGCTAAAAACTGGTGGATTGTCATTCATGTCCCCCACTTTCACTATTAATGAATTGTTGCTAGAGAGACTAGGGCTGCCAGAGTCAACAGCAACAATGACCACGTTATACTCCTGCACTGTTTCATAATCAAGGAGTGCTGACGTATGGAGAAAGTACTTCTTTTTATTCATTTCACCCTCAACCTCACTAGCAGGTTTAAGCTGAAATGGGACATCGCCCACTACAGTGCATGTCACTATACCATTTGGTCCTTTATCTCGGTCTGACACTTGGACTAAAGCGATGGGTGTATCGACAATCACATCCTCCGCCACATTAGCCACTCCGTCTTTGAGAAAAATGCGTCCGATTTTTCGGATGTCGATATTGGGGACATTGTCATTTTCGTCTTTTATATTGATGACCACTGTCGCCTTGTCAGTCTTAGGAGGCTGACCGCGGTCACGTGCCATGACTGTGAAGCGAAGCTGGCTCACGTCTTCTCGGTCAATTCGATGCAAAACACTGAGCCAGCCAGTGCTCTCATCTAGCCGCAGCAGTCGTCGCACTGACTCTGTGGCTGCTCCGAAAACATACTCAATTTGTCCATTGACACCAACATCAGTGTCGCCCGCTTTTAGCTGGAGTATGGGGGCACCTGGGGAGCTGTTTTCTGGAAGGTCTGCCTCATAAACACTCTTTTCAAAGCGTGGGTTGTTATCATTCACATCTGTAATCATTACCCTAAGAATGGCTTGGGAGGAGCGTGGGGGGTCGCCCCCATCTCTAACGCGCAGAGTCAGCTCATATGAGTCGCGCTGTTCTCTGTCCAGTGCCCCTTTTATAATAAGCTGCGGCTGCTTCTCTCCGTCTGTGGTGTCAGCAACTTGAAGTTCAAAGACGCTGCTACGACTTGCCCCCTCGTCGAATCTCCGCTTACCCGTGTGAGTGTCAACACTGCCGGAGCCGGAAGTCCCGATCCGTCTGACAGAGCTCTCGCCGTTGTCCTGAATTAACTCGTATCGCTCTATTCCATTCCGACCGAAATCTCTGTCGGTGGCCGTGGGCAGGAGATAAAGTGTGCCAATGGGTCTGTTCTCCTCAACGGAGAGGGTGAGAACAGGTGAGGGGAAAGACGGCGTGTTGTCGTTTATGTCTAAAATAATCACTTTGCCCTCATATAGATCAACCCAGCTCTGCGCGGGTCCTATCATGGATACTTCGAAATCTATAAAACATTCGTTCTCATCAAAAATCATTTGACACTGCGGCAGCTTTTCGCGGTCTATCCGCCGCTCGTTGGTGCTCAGGTCTCCGGTCATGTTATCAATTTTGAAGTACTCGGAACCGGATTCTAAGGTATAAGTCACATCCATGCCAGCCGCGATGCTGAGGTCCGCGGCTACATTGCCTACCCGGACATCGGCAGGACCCTCCTCAGCCAAGCGGTACCGGAGCACTTGCTTGGCTGCGGGCTGACTCAGCAGCTGCAGAATAAGAAAGCAGTATCTTAAATAGTCCACAATGCCCGTAGTCCTCATTGTTCCTCGCAGATTTTCCAGCTAAACTGAACGATAGTTTTGTTTAACAGTTTTTTTCTCCTTCTTCTCGCTTGTGTTGTCTGTTTCTCACTGCATGCGTTTTTACAACCGGATAGCTCTCCGTGGTTACCAAACTCAGGCAGAATAGCGCATTTATGTTTTTTTCCCCTCTCAGACTAGGCTCGCGCTATTCATTTTTCATTGATTTGTCCATCAAAAATATACACAACACTGACAGAAAGTATTCACAAATTCATTCAATATTAAGCTTGAAACAAACATGCCAAAAATTACTTGCTGAGACTACTCCGTCTTTGCCATGACTTGACATCGCCGAGTCTTCATTAAAGGCAGTGAAGCCAGATATTCAATCCAATGCGCAATCAATTCATTTTTTAATCGGTTTTAAATCCAGCTTTCCCAGATGCCAGTTCTCCGCTCCAGATGATATCCCACCATACAATTTAGAAAATGAAATATCAGAACTTCTTGTTCTACGGATATAAGCCGCAAACGATCTGTCCTTTCAAGATTTCTCCAGTCCACTCAGCTTAATAGTTCTCTCACTTGCACCAGAGAATGAGAAAAAAAAAAATCACCGCAGTGCAACTGTGCCGTTCAGCCTTAAGGTAAAATGCAAAACTGTGCAACAACGGAGTTATGATCCTGGCAGAGATGCTATGAATGTGGTTTTAAAATTCCAGCGCGAGGACGGTCCCTCTGTCCAGCGCGCGCCTCTCACCTGCAGCAGAAGCGCGTGTGTATCTGCCGCACTCTGCGCGCGAGTCTCTCTCACTCTCTCTCCCTCTCTCTCTCCCTCTCGCTCTCCACCCCCTGTGCGACAAACAAGGTTCAACTTGATCGCTTAGTTCTACTGTTTGAGGAGTGTCTCTTCTTTTTTGTTCGCAAGGGCATCTTATTGCAAAAATAGTGTCATTTACTGTCCAGAAATGAGCATTTGGAGACTGTTGGAGGTGCACTGTGCGAAATATTAAACGCCTTCCAGAGGGATTGTATTTTTTAAATGAATTATATTTCTGCTGAGGTCGGATAGTGTCGCGCAAACCAAAACTGCCTAGCCAACCGTCAACTATCTAAAATATGTTTCAAAGATTTTTTTGCGATAAATTATAATAAAGTGATAAATAACGCCATTATGTTTTATCGATGGAGTGCGCGTGGCTCTTAATGGAACTGTTGCTACGGTTACAAACAAGACCATTTAGCACATTTTGACTATTTTGTTTCTAATCTAACTTTGGGGAAGCACGTATTATTTAATGTAAAATGCGTACTTTTAAGTAGTCTAGGTTTTACACAGTCATATTTTAACTGGGACATCTTATAGTAGAAGTGGTTTAGTTTGATAGCCTGTGTTATTTATTTGAACAGTAAAATGTCAGCATATTTACCTAACCATCTGATAATACATTCACCTCAATCATTCGATTGTAAAAAGAAGTAAAATCTGTTTGTGTTCACACCCCAAACCACTCCGTGCGTCCCAGATCATCTCGGTGTCGGTGCCCAGTGTGGCTTTCCTGAATATAGTGCGTTTTCGTTCGTGTGATGTTTTCTTCGGCAGAAGTATGCGGTGAGCTCTTCTACTACACACTCACCTTTTCCATCTGTTATGGGCTTTTTGCGCAGAAAAGGCACCACGGACAGCGACGCTCGGTTGACTCACCGGTCGGTGTAAAGGAGTGAGAGAGCGAGTGCGATGACTCTCCGAGACCATAACTCTGACCATCAAATCCACAGCACAGAGTTTCGGTTTTATATAGTCTACATCTTTTAATAGCCTAAGTACCATTCGCGTTCCCGTTAGGTGCTGTATGAAATGTATCTAGTAAAGTAATTATAGTAATTTAATCCGTAAACACTTGTTCGAGGAAAGCATTCCTGCTAACTGTATTTTTTTTTTTTTTTTTTTTTTTTTTTCACTTTGCAAAACTGTGAAGAGGAGGGTTTCGGAGGAGATGTGTGCGGGTTTGCCCAGCTAAGAGAGCCGATCTGAGCTGTGACTGGACCACAGCTGCAGACTGCAGAATTACGCCCCGCAATTCAAAATATGAACAGTGCCCCAAATGTCGCTACACAGCGCCCTCTGTTGTCCTCTTAAAATTATACTGAGCAAATTAGTCATTACTGCATATGTGTTGAGCTAGAGATGTAGTGTGTGCAAAGCGGGGTCTCATAAATATCCGGATAGACTGTCGTCTATCTACTCTCTTTCAATTTTTGAGTCACATTCGGGCACCTCAATCGTATTCCCTGCAGTCCGTTTCTCATTTAAAAGTACTGTCACTCATTAGGACGTTAATGACATTTGAAATGAGTGCTTTCAAAAGCCACTAGAGGGTGTTACCTTTTTAGTGTGGAGAGCACGGAAGTTAAGAGGTCAACTTTTTATTATAGTCACTAATTTCTTGGCTCCTCTCTGGTGGATGTTGAAATAGATTTTTTTTTTAATGTTCTTTTGTTTGTAGGTTCCAGTTCACCTAAATGGCATTCATTGTTTATAATGACTAAATCACCTATAACATGTAAAGTGGACATTTAATAACATTTGCAAGCACATGGCAGGCCTAATACTTTATTTTGATGGTCCCCTACGTACATTATAAGTAACTTTGCAATTGCATGCCAAATAACTGTCAGAGTAGACTGTTTGATTAATATCTGCTAACTCCTTATTGTGATGGTCCTCCAGCAGACATTCTATAATATAAGTGACCTTGCAAGTATAAGTCAACATATTCTAACCATAACCCCACAAGACAACTAATACTCTAATGAGAATTAATAGACATGTAGGTGCAATGTTACTTATAGTCAACAGAATGTGTTAAAGGGACCATCAAAATAAAGTAAAACCGAGGTTTGGATATTTGTACTATTTTAAAATAATTTCAATACTGCATTTTTACTATACATGTCTGATAATTAGATGTTATGATATGTTAGTTTAGAGAGTTTTTAGAGTTGCTAGAAAACTAAGAGAGATCTAATTAGGCCAAAAACTATCTATGCAGGTACAAAGAAAAATGCTAAATTATTGAACGTGTCGAGAAAATCAGTCTAAAAAGAATGATCTGACAAACATGATAAAATTGCATCAGCAAACACGAACAGTGGTTGCAAGTCAAAACAATCTGACAAGCATAGACATTTTTACTGGATGGTCATGCATAATTAAATATTACAGAAATACGTCCTCAAAAATCACCACCGAATTGAATCAGCATTTATGTGAGCAAGTCTGAAATATATGGTGGGCTTATCTATGATTGATTGTTTATGTTTATTGTGGTAGTTAAAAACTATGTCAGGTCATTTAACATGGCCAGGTAAATTTAATGCCACTTTTTGGAATATCAAGTGAAAGTGACATGTGAAGATGTGATGGTAACGCATATTTTGGTACCTAAAATTTGTCCTCCACATTTAATCCATCCAAGTTAGTGCACACACAGGAGCAGTGCGTAGTGAACACACACATACACACACACACATACACACTGCAAGCCATGGACACACACACCTGGAGCAGTGGGCAGCCATTGTTGGGGATTAGGTGTCTGGCTTAAGGGCACCTCAGTCATTTCCTGCTGGCATTGAGAATCAAACCCATAATCTTCAGGTAACCAGTCTGACTCTCGAACCATTATGCCACGACTGCCCCACAAATAAAAGGAATAAGCAGAGGTTTAGACACTGCTAATATGTGGATATACAGCTCCGAAACATATATAAAACATACCAAAAGGTACTGTAATATAACTTTGTGCTAATTATAAGAAAGACTATAATATTGGTGAATTTAGTTAATTTCAGCGAAGACTGGCCTGAATAAGCGGAGATCAATATGGAGGTAATGAGCAGGAAAAAAAGAAGCAATTTATGTAATAAAAAAAAGGGAACAATTAAGCATAAATGATTATTGAGTATTTTTTTCGTTCAGTAGTTGTTAGCAGCTTTTAGTTTTGAACGAGATAACAAGAAAGTGGAGGGGGGTGTGCAGAAAAAAAAGGAATAATATCTGTGTATGATTGATAATAAAGTGCCAAATCTCAGAGAGTGGTAGTGAGAACGTGTGACAAGAATAACTCAGCTTCCATAGATTGCAGAGGTGCCACTGAAAGGTGTCACTGCAACTTTTACAAATGTGATGGAAACTGTTCCATGGAGGTTTATGCGCTCATTGTAAAGGCTACAGCTAATCTAGAGTGACACAGGTGGATCAGCTTTTTTTGGACCGTGCATTGCAGTTGGTTAATATGTTCACAATGCATGCATGCAAACTTAAACTCCTTAGAGGGTTAACATCATTTTCATACCTGCTCAGCCACTTCTTTGTGGTAATCACTTCCTCTGCACTGTTAAAAGTTTAACTTCAAATAAAACGCAGCAAAGCATTTGTTTCAACATTACGGCTTTGATGGAACAGATATGATATCGTGTGGTCATTTCTAGTGGGATCATCAACCGTCAGATTAGAAAATAATTTGTTCAGCGTTGTTCCACATGATAGCTTCATTTTTATCTTGGATCTGTCATGTGCTTTGCCAAACAACCATAACAATCCTCCCAGCAACAAACACACCCACACTCCTCTGTGTCTTATCCCCTTTTGTTTACTGCAGTTTAGTTAGATGAGGTATATGTGGGCAGTAACTTACACCTGACGATTTTTTGGACTTTGTAGAACAGCAGCACTAGTCTTAATCCCTGCAGGCCTGTAAAACAAAACCACTAGAGCCTGTGTGGTGCTTCTGTTGAGTACACTTGCTGAATGATGACATCACTGTTTTCCCCAGAGCTGCTGTATAGATAAATTAACTAAATTAATAACTGATTTTTACAACAGAAATTAATCAACACTGAACTGAATTAAACTGGACAATGACACTATTTTATTCCAGAGCTGCTGTACAGACAAAACAAACTTTGTTGCATTATTTTCCTGTTATCACTGTGAAGCTGCTTTCAAACAATCTGTATTGTAAAAAGCACTGTATAAATAAAGATGACTTGACATGACTTGACTTGCTCTCAGACTTGGAGTAGACTTGCTATCTTTATGAAACTGCTGGATGAGCTTTTATCTGTTTGAAAGACAGAAACAGCACAATAAAAACTGTAAAAACAGTGCTGTTTTCAGATGTACAAAAAAAGGTGTGTGTGTGTGTGTGTGTGTGTGTGTGTGTGTGTGTGTGTGTGTGTGTGTGTGTGTGTGTGTGTGTGTGTGTGTGTGTGTGTGTGCGTCATCATTTTGCATAGGTCAGATATTTGAACATTTTGGAATTCAATTCAATAACTCATGTAGTGTGACCACAATTTATATTTAATAAAATTTATTCATTGAATACCCTATTTAATATATTGCCTTCACACACACACACACACACACACACACACACACACACACACACACACACACTCCTGTATTCAGGTGTAGCCTACACAAAAGCAGAATAAAAAAAAAACAACAACAACACTTGCCCTCCTCCATATAATGGCATCAAGCTGTTTAAAGAAGACGCAAAAGTATCACAGAATGAATTCATGCGACACGTGTAATGTATTCCAAGTGTCCTGGGGGTATACAATATGAAATTTTAACTTATTATTTACTAAAAACCCTGACCTTGGCTGTTGGTCTGTGCAGTGCAACACAACGTGTATGTTCGTGAGACTCTATTAGCACTGCAGTTCACTCCTCACTCCAGAAAAATAAAAAAAGGAGAATAGAAGATTAACAAAAACGCGACACAAAATACAATCCATTTACTTTTTCCTCAGAGGTGAATATATCCGTTGTATTCATTGTAACCGGAAGTTAATGCATTCACATCTGTCAACTGTCATTCTGACTGACGGCAAACCCATACCGGTCCAGAGATATTTAACTCTCAAGAAAAGTAAAGAAAGTACACATACACTTTTCTGGGATTTCTAGGTGTTGTATTTTGTGTTGTGTTTCTTTAGACTCCCAGAGCTCTCAAAAAAAAAAAAAAAAAAAAAAAAAAAAAAAATATATATATATATATATATATATATATATATATATATATATATATACACATGTGTGTGTATTTATAAAATATTCAGTATAAATGTGTTGAATGGGTTTAAACTGTGGAGCTGAAGTGTGCTCTAAATAAGGCCTCCAACAGAGTGCAGTAAATTAGTTGTATTGCTCATTAGTGTGACACTGAGGGGAAAGAAAGGTACAGAATATGTGCCCTTTCCATAACTGGTGAAGGCACTGAAAAGCAATCCAGATTTCTGGATTCCCACACCAACGGCCCCCCAGCTACGACTATTTATAAATCTTCCTCCCAGTTTGCCTGGCCATCAAGTTAGTCCCGTTGGAGAAACATAGACCTTCATATGCCAGACATTCACCGACACAGCTCTTTCATGATACAAATGATAGAAGAGACAGAGTGAAATGTTTGAGAGGATGGCTTTGTGGAAATATTCATTAATCTAGTCAACGACTTTTGTGTTGTAGATCTTAACATGGCCGTATGCAAATTATGTGTATGATTTGTTCTTTGGCACTGACTCATTTGATGGCTTTGTTCAGTGATTTGTAAAACACATTGCTCATTTGAATGATTCAGCCATAGGAGTAATTTGTGTCATGTCAGCTGATATGTCATGCTTTAGTCACATAGAGTGACGTATAAAGGAGTTTTTCACTCCTAGACTTGCCAAAGATATGAATCTGAAACCAAGTAGCTTGCTCATAATGACAGGCAACGCATCATCATCATCACAATGTGTGATGTAGAGGGAGTAGGTGAGAACGAATGTGAATGAGGGAGTGAAAGATAGACAGAACGAGCGAGAGAGAGAGAGAGAGAGAGAGAGAGAGAGAGAGAGAGAGAGAGAGAGAGAGAGAGAGAGAGAGAGAGAGAGAGAGAGAGAGAGAGAGAGAGAGAGAATGAACAAGAGGGCAGCATACAGAACATCAATGTGTCAAAGTCACACAATAAGCAGGACTGCATGAGATCAACATAGACTATTTCACCAGCTTATTTGTGATGTTCTTAGCAGAATGATACGAAAGAAAGATGTGACACATGCTTTCTTCAGTTATCAGTAGGTTATTAGTTTAATAGTTACACAACACCAGCAGCATCCTTTTACAAAGATAAACAATTATTATCAGAGGTAGCCATTTGAGCCAATAACCTTCACTTTAGTGTGTCATCCAGCCTGCTTTAAGTTCTGTAAAAGTGGTCAAAACCTTTAATAGTCAAAAGTTTGGGTTCAGTAAGGTTTTTATTATATACAGTTGTGGTCAGAATTAATGGAACACCTGGTAAATATGATAAAAAAAGGCTGCAAAAAAATTTATCTAATTTAAATTTTAACAGCAATAAATTTCAAAATGTTTGTGTTTGTTGACGGGTGGTTAGAGGGCAGAAAGGTGAGTGCTTCACTGTTTCAGTTCACTGTTCAGTGTTGCCACAGTCATTCTCCGGTGTGCTCCGGCACTGGTGATGGGTCCTATTTCCTGAAAGAGCAACACGGGTGCGTTTGCGTCTTTTTCAAGATGTCATTCCACCCGTGCGTTTCTGGATGCAGTCGTTCCCTGTTCCTCTCTGTCGGTCACAATTGTCGCTTCACGTGTTTGGGCTTACAGCACGCTGAAGCAGCAGCTGAAACTCGTCCTGGAGTTCCCATTACCATGTCCCACCCCTGGGTGCTGTGTGGGTTGGGTGATCGGAGGATAGTGATGGATGTCTCGCCCGGTAACCATTCCCTGTGGGCTCCTCATCACACCGCAGCTGGTGGAATTTCCTGTTGAACGTGCTGGTCCCTCTGTAATGGACTGTTCAGCCGTTTCAGTCGTGGTTCCCCAAGAGGATAGGATGTCAATAGCAGCATCGGTGAGAGAGCTGGCCTCTGGAGATGATGACTCGGCTGCATTATTTCCCTCTGGGAGTGTAACGTTGCCCAAGCCGGATCCAGATTTGTCAGCTATGTTGAAACGGGCTGCCAGACTCGAGTGGAATCCTCAACTGTGTCCCGCTCAGTCTCGGTTGGAGGATTGGTATCTCTGCTCGCCGCCCCAGTGCCTTTCTTTCCCGAATTGCATGGAGATCTTACCAGGTTGTGGACGGCACCTTTCTTTGCCGGAAACTGCCTGAATAGCTTTTCCCCCTCATTACCCTTGACGGAGGAGTGGTGAAGGGTTGCGAGGCTATTCCTCCAGTGGAGCGGTCTGTCGGTCTGATGGGTAGCCCAGACCGTGCGCTCATAGGTGAGCACCACACTGCATCCGACCTCGCCCTCTGGGGCATGAGTGTCGTGGCGTGCGCGATCGGTCTGGTGATGTCCACTTTAGAGGTCCAGGAGCGCCATCATTGGCTCAGCCTGGTTGATATTGCGGATTCAGACAAGGTTCGATTCCCGGTCTCACCAATTTCCCAGGTTGGGCTGGTCGGCGACACAAAGCGCAGACGGAGACCATCTGGCACAGCCCACTCCAGGCGCTGCCAAGCCAGGTGGCAAGCGACAGCGAAAGCAATCCAACTGTGCTAAAGTCAGGGAGGATATAGAGCAGGTCTTGCTAGTTGGCCCTTATTGGCCCAACCAGATCTCTCCTCTCGACAGCCCTTCCTGACTCCTTCCTCTGAGTACATTCTCAGGGATGGGGCCGTGTTTAGACCTTGGAGAGTTCCAGGTCTGGTTCTAAAATGAAATGGACGCGGAGGTTTTGGTTACTACCGCAATAATTTTTATGCCGTAGAGACCATCACTTATGTGCGAGCACCTCTCAAAATGAGGCACACCCCCCCCTTAGAAGTGGAACCTATTCGTTAAATTGAGTATTCACTCCGTGAGGAGAACCCGAAAGTTTTCGATCACTTCAGTTCTTCTTTCCTGCTAATGGGTTGGAGTGAGGGCTGTCTCCTCCATCCTCAAAATGTTGTTGCCTCTGTATTGACGCACATCCTGATGCAGTAGGGTATACATCCTTGGGAAGTACGATTTGATCCTGAGGTTCCTGAGGGGAGCAAGGAGAATGAATAGACGCCTTGCTCGTCGACTCTTTACCCTCTTGGGATTTATCTCTGGGGCTACTGCACTGCAGAGACATCCCCTGAGCCACTCCAGGCAGTGAGTTAAAAGTCCTGTTTTTAAATAAATGCTTGCTTGGTCTCTACTAGAGGGTAGGGACTTGCTTACGTTTTGGTCAGCAAATCGTTTCTGGAATTCGGGCTGGGTATCTCTCACGAAAACTGAGACCCCGGATATGTGCCCAAGGTTTCTACCTCTCCTACGGGACCAGGTGGCAAGCCTGCAAGCGCTGCCCCGGAGGAGGCAGATCCCCTGGCTTTTCTCTCTCCGTCTGCTCCATTGCGGTTATACGTGCTCAGAATGAAAAGCCTGGACCTCAGACCAGCTATTGTCCATTATCGAGACCAGCAGAAGGGAAGGCTGTTTCCAAGCAGAGGTTGGCCCACTGTAATAGTGGTTACCTTTGAAGATACCCAAGATGCATGTGCCCACCTGGGTGGTGATCTCCTCCAAAGTGAGAGTTGCTACTTTTTAGGCTTCGACAAAATGTGCCTTGCTGACAGATGTTATTCGAGTTGGAGGCTGCTAGAATCTAGCCGACGTGTCAAACTGCTGCTTCCCGTGGGCTCCCTTCACATGAAGCCAGTTTCACTTTAAGCCCGGTTCGAAGTGTCAGCTTGCTGTGCCATACCCATCCTATGGACTGGACATGTCAGCAATTCAGCGAGTTCCCCTTGTTATTTGAACCCTGTTGAGTTCCTACACACCCTTCGGCAACGGACATACCTTTCGGAGCATCCGAAGCCAGGCCTTTCACTCGTATGCACTGGAGGAACCTGTGTTTTGCTGGGTCCATATGTTGTGATCCCTACGGTGATCCCATGTGTATTCTTCAACGGTACGGCTCCCTGTGGCGAGCCCGTGTTTTCCCTTGGCAGAGCACTGTTCGGTTGTTCCTCCCCCTTGTTATAGGCTGGAGTCATCCCAGTGACATTCCATATTTTATACTGCCCGGTCATCCGCCCAGTCCATATGTGTACTATCCACATGTTACCTCCCTTCGGGCAGGATGTGGTTTCCGCAGTGTCCCTTCCTTCCATTGATAGGGTACGCTTTCCCAGTGGTCCAGTGGTCCTGTGGAACAGCAGTGACTTCCCTGGCCTAAGTGACTTCCCTGCCCTTCCCTGTTCCTGGAACGGAGACATAGTTCCTTCGCCACTATTGCTGGACTACCGCTGACTCCGAGTTATACTCCGAGTTATGAGTTAAAGCAACTAGTGCGTGCATCCACTTCCATGTTTATACCCGTGCCACGGGGGCGGAGTGTGTAATGCAAATCACGCACGCCAATTCCATTGGCTCATTTCAATAGTACTCGAATATGACTGGCTCCCTGGTGTGATCCCATTCAGTCGAACGTCGACTACGACGTCATTTGTAACCGAGACGTTTATGTTGGTGCTTCTTCTCTTTAGTTCACTCCACTCATCAGGTCAGGGAACTCGGACGGTCATGGCAGAAGCTTAATTTTGTGCTCCGTAACATTTTTGTGTTGATTTTGATGTTTGTTTTGGATCTTTGTCCTGATGGAAGTTCCAACCATGGCCCATTGTAAGATTTTCATCAGAAGCGATGCCATGTATCTGAACAAGATGTCCATGACCTCCAGCAGAAAAATTAAAGATCTAACGGTATATTAAATTGTACACATGGGGTACTTTTTATCCTTGTGTGCACCAAACCCATCTAGCGTGTTTGCTGCCAAAACGTTCTTTTTTTTTAGTTTCAAGTTTTAGTCATGTCTGACAACAGAACATGCTGAAGTTTGTTTTTGGATGAGCGAGGAGGATTTTTCTTAAAACCCTCCCAAACAACATGTTGGGATGTAGGAGTTGTTAGATTTTTTTTTGTTTGTTTGTTTTTTTGCCAGGCTTCTGACCCCAAGAATCAACTAATCTCTGCAATTCTCCATCTGTTATCCTTGAAGAGTCTTTGGCCACTCAAACTTTCCTCCTCATCGTGCATTAAGACAATATAGACAGACATCCACTTCCTGGCAGATTTGTAACATCCTTAGTTGATTGGAACTCCTTGAATTATTGCCCTGATGATCATTCTGATGATCATTATTGTCACTGATGATCAATTATTTAGCCATTAATTCTGGTATGAAGGTATATATATATATATATATAAATTTTATCCTGGACTAAAGGGCTGAATTTATTATAATTAACAGTAAAGACATTTTTGAATAAAAAAAAAAAAAAAATCAGATTTACCTTTCAGATAAATGCTGTTCTTTGGAACTTCCAATTCATCAAATAATCCTGAAAAATACATACCATGGTTTCCAAACAAATAATAAGCAGCACAACAGTTTTAACTTTTTTTTAAAGAAAGAAACGTTTCTTGAGCGCAAAGGCAGTATATTATAATTATCTCTGAGGGATCATGTGATACTAAGGAATGACAATGAAAAACAGCTTTGCCATCACAGGAATAAATTACATTTTAAAATACAGGTCCTTCTCAAAAAATTTGCATATTGTGATAAAGTTCATTATTTTCCATAATGTAATGATGCAAATTAAAATTTCATATGTTTTAGATTCTTTGCTCACCAACTGAAATATTTCAGGTGTTTTATTGTTTTAATACTGATGATTTTGGCATACAGCTCATGAAAACCCAAAATTCCTGTCTCAAAAAATTTGCATATCATGAAAAGGTTCTCTAAACGAGCTATTAACCTAATCATCTGAATTAACTAATTAACTCTAAACACCTGCAAAAGATTCCTGAGGCTTTTAAAACTCCCAGCCTGTTTCATTACTCAAAACCGCAATCATGGGTAAGACTGCCGACCTGACTGCTGTCCTGACTGCTGTCCAGAAGGCCATCATTGACACCCTCAAGCAAGTGGGTAAGACACAGACATAAATTTCTGAACAAATAGGCTGTTACCAGAGTTCTGTATCAAGGCACCTCAGTGGGAAGCAAAAAGTGTGGCAAAAAACGCTGCACAATGAGAAGAGGTGACCGGACCCTGAGGAAGATTGTGGAGAAGGACCGATTCCAGACCTTGGGGGACCTGCGGAAGCAGTGGACTGAGTCTGGAGTAGAAACATCCAGAGCCACCGTGCACAGGCGTGTGCAAGAAATGGGTTACAGGTGCCGCATTCCCCACTTTTGAACCAGAAACAGCGGCAGAAGCGCCTGACCTGGGCTACAGAGAAGCAGCACTGGACTGTTGCTCAGTGGTTGCATGTCATTCGGAAATCAAGGTGCCAGAGTCTGGAGGAAGACTGGGGAGAAGGAAATGCCAAAGTGCCTGAAGTCCAGTGTCAAGTACCCACAGTCAGTGATGGTCTGGGGTGCCATGTAAGCTGCTGTTGTTGGTCCACTGTGTTTTATCAAGGGCAGGGTCAATGCAGCTAGCTATCAGGAGATTTTGGAGCACTTCATGCTTCCACCTGCTGAAAAGATTTATGGAGATGAAGATTTCATTTTTCAGCACGACCTGGCACCTGCTCACAGTGCCAAAACCACTGGTAAATGGTTTACTGACCATGGTATTACTGTGCTCAATTGGCCTGCCAACTCTCCTGACCTGAACCCCATAGAGAATCTGTGGGATATTGTGAAGAGAAAGTTGAGAGGCGCAAGACCCAACACTCTGGATGAGCTTAAGGCCGTTATCGAAGCATCCTGGGCCTCCATAACACCTCAGCAGTGCCACAGGCTGATTGCTTCCATGCCTAGCCACATTGAAGCAGTCATTTCTGCAAAAGGATTCCCGACCAAGTATTGAGTGCATAACTGAACATAATTATTTTGAAGGTTGACTTTTTGTATTAAAAACACTTTTTATTGGTTGGATGAAATATGCTAATTTTGAGTTTTCATTAACTGTATGCCAAAATCATCAGTATTAAAACAAAAGACCTGAAATATTTCAGTTGGTGTGCAATGTATCTAAAATACATGAAAGTTTATTTTTTTATCATTACATTATGGAAAATAATGAACTTCATCACAATATGCTAATTTGAGAAGGACCTGTATATTCTGCAATTTATTATTGATTTGATTAATATTGAATCAAATATCAGCTTCACTGAAAATTTCCCTCACAAATGTTCCTAACAGATCAGCACTATACAACAGTAAAAATAATGCATGCCATATCCTAAATAACATCTGATGTTTCCCCCCTGTCTGTATTTCTGTATGTTGTCAGTCTTTGTAACCTAATCTGTCAGATTTTGCTGATGTTTTCATACTCCTTAGTACTTTTCACCACTCTTGAGAACTGTTTTCAACTCTCCTCTAGTTCCACTGAATCTGCACTTGTAATCTTGACGTGCTTGATAATGAGACAAACATAATCACCGGTTCTAAACTTCATGTTGATGTCATCTGAGAGGGACTTCTACTGTTCGGATCAGGGAGCTTTATTTATCTGCTGATCTTCCATTATCGCTTGATATTATCAATATTCTGCAAACTAATGGGTTTCACTTTATTTTGATGGTCCCTTTAACACATTCTGTTGACCATAAGTGACATTGGACCTGAATGTCTAATAACTCTCATTAGAGTGTTAGTTGAGTATTAGTAGACTGGTAGGGTTAGGCTGAGAATAAATTGACTTATACTTGCAAAGTTACTAATAGTCAGTAGAATGTTTGAAGGAGGACCATCACAAAGAGTTAGCAGATATTGAGCAGACAGTCTATCAATACTCTAATGAGAGTTAGTTGACATGTAGTTGCAAAGTTATTTATAGTCAACAGAATGTTCAAAAGGGACTGTCAAAAGATTTTTTTCATCTTGTTTTCCAGTACAGATCTATAAACACTCTTAAATCAACATGCATTTTCTTGACAAGGAAAAATACTTTAGATATTAAATGGGTTAGTTCACCCACAAATTAAAACTATCCCATACCCATTCACTCAACCTCAAGCCATATATGACTTTCTTCTTTTATCCAAACACAGAGTTATCAGAGTATCATATATATACAGTGTTGGGAATAACGGCGTTTAAAAGAACGGCGTTAGGTAACAACGTTATTTTTTCAGTAAGGGGGTAATCTAACTAATTACTTTTCCCGTCATTACAACGGCGTTAACGTTACTGGATGTTAAATGCGGTGCGTTACCGCGGTGCTGGGGACAGAGGCGCATTCGGAAGTGCATTTTCAGAAATGCTGGTACAAACTTGTCAAACTGTGCAGCCTCTCTGCTCAACCAGTAAATAAATCCATCGATCCGCAAATGTTGTTTGAGTTCTTAAATGGTGTAGTGATATATCTTTTGCCAAGTGTGCCAGAGGTTACGGGTTCTAATCCGCACTTGTATAATTGTTTTTTTTCTCTCTCATCAAAACTGAATATGTTCATCAGTGGTTACAGTCTATATCAAGCAGGGACACGTTTGTGTGCATTTTATTTTTGTGATTTCACCGTAACGAATAGAGAGTCTCTACAACGGCGATAGATTGAAGCGCGCGTCTGAGTGAAGACTGTGCGCGAGCCACAAGAGAACAACTATCCATGCAACTGATAGCAGCGGGAACGAGCGCTCAGCTTGATTTAAAAAACAACACATTTTAGCGCTAGATCTCTTATTTAATAGCGAACTAAATGAATGCTCTGCTAACTGGAGATGTTTTATTTATTTGTATTAACATCCGTGCCAAGCGATTATGATTGGCTAAGGCAGAGTCATGTTTCCTGGTAGCCAATCAGAGCCAGTGTTTTTACGCACATGCCAGCACAAGCGCCATACACACACAGAACAGCTAAACAGAGATTCGATGGAGAAGCACAGATGGCGAGTCGGGAGCAATCCGATGAAAAGTTGGCATTTTCAAGGTGCAATTTAAGCACTACTTCTGTTCATTTCAACTGACTTATGATAACTGCTAAAAAAAATCCAAATTCTTTGACATATAGCAACTTTTTTTTTTTTTAACAGTAACGCATATAGTTACTTTCCCTGGTAACGAGTTACTTTTATTATAGAGTAATTCAGTTACTAACTCTACTTTTTGGAACAAGTAGTGAGAAACTATAACTAATTACTTTTTTTAAAGTAACGTTCCCAACACTGTATATATATATATATATATATATATATATATATATATATATATATATATATATATATATATATATATCCTGGGTCTTCCAAGCTTTATAATGGGAGTGAACAGTAACTTGGATTTTGAAGCCCAATAAAGCGCATCCATCCACCATTAAAGTAATCCATATGGCTCCAGGGGGTTAATAAAAGGCCTTCTGAAGTGAAGCGTTTTTGTAAGAAAAATATCAATTTTTATAACTTTATAAACTAAAATAACTAACTTCTGGTAATGGCCGTACGCAAGTCGAGTTCCTGCCGAAGAGTCAAGAATTGATGAACGTGGATGTGCAGATGATAGAGCAAAACAAAACACTGGTCATGAATAAGAAGTCTAAAACGAGAATCACTCTTCTGCCATTTTTGGGTGAACTAAACCTTTAAGTCTTGTTTCTAAATTAAATAGACTATCAAGATCAAGCGAGTTTATTCTTAAAACAAACAAAAGAAATCTGTAAATGGGATAACAAAATAAATAATAAAACACAATTCAAAGGGAAAACAAAAATAATTAGGACTACAATACATATTCTTTGCCCAAGTGGCATATGTTATGTCTTGCCTTATGCAAAAACTCATGTAATTTTCATTTATGGATTTGCGTGTCATTAGTCTATTCCAACTGCATTGTGGATGCAGTATTCCTTGCAGTATACACTGTTATATACTACACATTTTATAGGTATAGGTATTCTCTGCATACATATAATTTGTATACTAATAATACACTAAACATATACAGCGGACATAATAAGATAACTTTGGTAGTGTGCTATTGCGAATAGCCTATACCCTATATGTCAGGGATTTTACTCCAATATGTTATCCTCCTAGGGAGGATTAAGGGTATATTGGAAAAACAGAAAGAGAAGAGAAATGATTGAACCATGAAGAGTTCAAGAACCATTTCTAAGCCGTCGGTCACATACAACCATATTTCTTACACTTACATTCCTTACATCATGTTATACTAATGGACTAATGGATACAAGAACTGGGCAATTTCAGGCATCTGCTGATGGATCTTCCCTTGTTTGTTTTTGTTAGACTGGTGTTTGAAGCATATGTTCAGTCACTACATTTGATGTCTGATGTCTTGATAGACAGTGTGGGTGTCTGTGTTTAAATTGATTACAAATAATATTGATTAACCTAGAGCATTTTAAAATCATCTTGACACTGAATGTATTTAAGCTTACATACTTATTAACAGAACTACCGGTCTTTTTCTAAGGTTTTAAATGCTGTAATTAATCTCTTTAAGGTAAAGTTCATGGTCATGAGGATAATACAAAGAAAATGCAGGGTAAAAAAATCAGCCAATTTCAGACATTAATACACTGAGAGCTATTCCTTGGTATTCAGCAAGTCCTTGAAAGGATTTTGTCACATTTCATTATAAATGTCTTACAACAGGCTTCTATTTTTTTTTTATTGTCCTTTGGTAATGGTTTTCAAAAGGCAGCAGAGAGACAAGCAATTGTATCACAATATTCCAGAGCTCTAGTAATGTTAAAAAAGTTAATTTTTCAGTCATTTAAATTCGGCAGCCCTTTTAAATTCTCATTGCGAACCAATGCTATTCAAAACAGTTCAAGTTTAGGATGTTTCATAACCAGCCCACAGATCAGTTCTAAGTCTGTCATAACAGTCCAATATACAAGCATGAGTTATCAGCATTCCTGATAGAACTCCACCATCTATCCAGAGGGAACAAAAGGAATGCCAGTTCTCACTTTCCATCCAATAAATACAGAAACCAACAGACAGATGGGTCAAGAAGTCACTCGGTCGCTACTGTTACAACCCACAGATATAAACGAGAGGCCTGCCAATCATAAACTTTTAGCCACATCTATTGTTGGTTGTCAGTAACCCTTATGGACATCCATGTATATGTATTCCCGTTTTAAATAAGCATCATGTCACTGAACACATTGTTCCTGACTCACAGTTCTCACTCTACCCCCACATTAATAATCCATATAACAAGATGGGCAAGAATCGTATGACTCCCTCTGCTTTTGCTCCTACCGTTCTTTTATTTTCATCTCCTTCTCTTGTCATTCTATGTAATCCTTTCTCTATTCGTTCAGTTCTGTATCTTCACCCTCACGTTCTTTTCCTTTATAACTCAATAGTACACATCTCTCTCCTCCCACCTATCCATCTTACCCTCCCCTGTATAAGCCTGTACAGAAGTGGTTGATAAAAGCTAAAACAATGTTCTAGCCCCCCTCCATCCACCCATAATGCAGGTGTTGAGGAAGGCAATGGTGTTATTATCGAGGCCCAGGCAGCGTAGCAGCATGCATTATGTTCCCCACCCCCGTGTTCCTTAATCTGCCCCGTCAATGAGGAGAGAACGAGAGACATTATGTTTGGGGAAATCTCCGTATGACAGGGCAGATTGTGACTGATCTCCCGTTCTGTCTTCTTTCTTTCTTTTCTTCATTATCATGAGCCATGTTCCGATTCAGAGGTCCCTATTATGCAGTGCTCACTGCTCTCTACACACTCATAATCTGGAGAAATCCATTCATTAGGAATGCTTTATGGATTTCCAGTATGATGAAATGGTAACATTACATTAAGATGAACAATGCTTCAGAATACAGAATTCATTAATCTTAGCTAATGTTAATGTCAACATGTACTACATTTTTGGGATCAAAAGTTGCATAATGCACTGTGAACTTAAATGAACATCAATATTTTTTATTACAGTATTAACATTAACAAATGTTAATAAAACATATGTTGCTTATTGTTAGTTCATGTTAGATAATGGATTAACTAACAAATGAGACCTTATTGTGAAGCGTTACCAATGAAATATGTACATTTACAGTAAAATAGTTAATATTATGATGGCAAAGCTGAATTTTCAGTCTTCGTTGTCACATGATTCTTCAGAAATATTATAACATGCTAATTTCATGCTCAAGAAACTTTTTTTGTAATATCAAAGCTGAAAATATGAATTAAGATTCTTAGATGAAACAAGTTAATCTCAATTAAACATAAATTCTACCATATCATATTTGATACACTCATTTCTTATGCTTCTAAATTATCAATATGATCAAAACCTTGTTGAAAAACCTGTTGCGCACAATCTTCTATACTATTTTAGAATAAAATGCCTAGTACAATTAGTAAAAATTGATAAAAAAATATCCTCCTTCATGTCATGGTACAGTGTGTTTTTGCTGTGAAATCTTTCCTGACTAAAAAATACTGACTAATAAAGTATATGTAAGAAAAACATTTATAATGTTAGTAATATTTTAAGATAAACACTTACTAGATTATCCTTTCATATTTTTTTTAAAATTATATCGAATATGATACAACAGGCTTTTGAGGAACATTTGAACATCTCAGTCATCACTATTTAATTGCATTTTGTTTTTCTCCCACAATGAAACTACAAAGATGATAAAACTAAGCATTTAAATATTTTACTAAGTAAAATCGCGTTATAATATTGAGAGACAACTGATATAAATAAATGCATTTTAATAGAAATGTGATTTTTCAGATGAACTCATGTCAGACTTTACATGGTTATATGACTTAATACACTATGACATTCCTTTCGCAGGGAACAATCGGGCGACTGGAACATAACATCTGAGTTAACACCTGCATCGCTCTTTCTCAGTATCTCTCTGTTTGGTCATTTTCTCACTTCACCTGTGTGCTGTGCTGTGGTGTGGCATCAAACTGTCACTTACAACTTCTGCAAAAGTGAAAAACTGTTGTTTGTGTGTGCTATAGGGTAAGCATTTGTGTGAAGATGAGAAACAAGGAGGGTGTTTGAGAGAAAGAGAGAGAGAAGAGAGCGTAATACATCGAAAATAAAGTATCTGTGCGTGAAAAATCCTGAGTGTGAGAAGGGAAAAAAAAAAAGAGTGTGATGTGTGACAGTACATCTTTGTATTTTTGTGGAGAACCACAGGGGGGAGATTTCTCTCAACTGTCAGAAATTGAAGGAGAGAGAGAGCGAGGAGAATGTGAAAAGATGTTGAGAAAGGCCTAGAGATGATTCTATTCCCCCCACCTCCTCTCTCTCTCTCTCTCTCTCTCTCTCTCTCTCTCTCTCTCTCTCTCTCTCTCTCTCTCTCTCTCTCTCTCTCTCTCTCTCTCTCTCTCTCTCTCTCTCTCTCTCTCTCTCTCTCTCTCTCTCTCTCTCTCTCTCTCTCTCTCTCTCTCATCACAGGTGTGAAACTTCAAAAAAAGGACCCACTCCTCACAACCCACTCCACAGAGTGAGCACTCGCCCTGTCAAAATGTCGTAAGGTGTAAAATACTACCTCAAACCATTCCCTCCCCCTCTCGTTCGCACACTTTCTAACATGGCATGGGAAAGACACACTCTAACCCCTTTAGTACACTAGAGTGCAACACACCTCCTTATGGTAGCCTTCTCTTTGTATGTCTCTTTCTCAAATTCACACTCTCACACACAAACACACACTGGCCGAGAGGGCTGAGATTGCAGACCTTCTCCCTGACCCGCTCGTGTCTTTTTTTTTAGCTCCCTGTCAGTCACTTACACATACGTGTCGACTGACATCTGTCTCAGATTGACTAAGAAGACTTACACAATCTGTCGATTGACAACTCTCTCTAAGGCTCAAGCTTTTCAAATAATGTTGGAGATGTTCTTTATTATAACCATGGAAGTATCTCATTAAATTAAACCGTGATGCATGTAATGTTTCAAACAAACATCAATTATCTTTTTCAATTAATATAATAAATTAGTACCTTTTTGACTGATACATTTTAAATCACTGGCAATTGGGAGGTTTAAAAGCGTTTGTCTGGGAGGATGGATGGCAAAATGGATGAAACTCACAAACCACTTATTTGCAGCACTCAAATTGACAGTCAAATTGAAATTGAAAGGCCCTGTCACAAAAAATGTAAATATGTGTATAATATTTAAATTAGAAACAATATATTCATAAATACATTTACAGAGTTAAGTTTATCTTTAGAAGTTTAGAAGGTATATTTTACATGTATGCTTTACAAGTATACTAAAATAAACGTAGGCCTACTTGTATACTAAGTGTACCATTTCAATACTTAGTAATTTGACCCACTTTTAGTTTAAAAAGTATACTTTTAAATGTTACATGTAACAACAGTAAACTTTGAGTTTTTAAAAGAATACTTTTAAATGTTAAGTGTTATAGTTTCTTAAACATCGAGTAAACAAAGTTTGTCTTGTGTATTTTGTATCAAATATACTGAACTACAGTACAAGCAAACTTTTAGGTATACTGTTAAAGTAGTTCATTACTTCTAGAGACCTTTTTAATTTATGAAAGTACACTTTTAAGTACTTAATTTCAGTTTCAGAACTAGTCTTACTGTTTTTATACTGTAAGCATACTTGTAAGTTTTCTATGTATTCAACTAATCTCCTCCATTGTATTAACTCAAATTTTTAATTTCAATGAACTCTAGAAAATTAAGGCAACCAGGTAACTGTCACACTACTAGAAGGATGAGGACAAGCGGATTACGGTTAACAGACTTTATTCATACACCTGTTGCAATATCCGATCTCATAGAAGGCTTCGAGATCCACACAGAATTGAATGGATATTGGATATCCAGAGGTATTCAATGGATGATGAGCGTGACTAGGTGTGCTGGTTGGGGTGTTTCGCTAGGTGATACACATGCCACTGTGTTTTAGATTAAGCACAAAATGATCCAGAATTGGCATTGATAATGGACTTCTGCGCTTCTGTTGTATTTGCACTCCACACATTTTGAGCACAAACCCGAACATTTGTCTAAATAAAATATTTGCAGTTCATGAACTCTTCGAACTACAGGTCTAACCTATATTTAGCAAGTTGTTTGCATAACATAGTCCTTCAAACATTCACATTTTAGTCCTGTGTGAGGCATACAATGTATCCCAATCTTACTATTCTCCCCATATTTACATTTACGTCTATTCTTTTTTGCATTAACATTCTTTTCCACTGCATAAAAATACCTTTTTACTAGGGCTGTCAAAAATAATAATAAATCACAATTGATTTGCATTGTAGTCAATGCATAGGAAAACATGTGAAAATGTGATTGGACTATAACACACCTGTAAAATATGCACTATGAAATGTATGTGCATATATAAGACACATTATTAATCTAACTTAGATTATATATTCCTTAAGAAGAAGCACACATAGCCTTGTTTGAGTTTTGATGAAGCCCAGTAAGTTTTCACAAACATATTAAGCTAATTCGATAACCCCTGGGAACCTTTTCTTCTTTCTTTCTGATTCATAAAGAATATCAGTTATAAAAAAAAAAAACCTTCTCTAGTAGCCCTTCATGTATCATAATTGGTTATCTTGAGATTTAATGAATGAAGGTCTCATTTGTTCCTTCGCCACTGTGATGCAACCACTAATGATTCAATCACATTCTCACTTTTTATTTGCAGAAGATGGGACAAAGATACTGTACAGATAGTACAGTGCAAATGTCCAAAGTTGGTGATCAAAACAAGCTTTGTGTCAGATATTGATGGGACAAACATAACAAACCCGTGTGATACTCTCTTCTACATCCGTTGACCTCTGCTAACAAATCTCATGCCACTAAGACATCGGATGTATAATATTAAAACATCCTATTTCAATGTGTTGTTTATTAAAAAAAAAAAAAAGGTCTAAAATAGCACTATATGTGACACTCCCCTTGTGATTATTGTTGCCAGTTATACCAGCTTGCCTATATGTAGAAACAAGGAGCTGTGAGAAGATAATGATACTTCCAACTCGCAACGGTATTCATAATTAAGAGTCATTTCCATTTGTAAAGATTGTTTTTATAAATAGAAAGCCATCTGCACATTGGTTGTATATTTCCAAAGACCAATAACAGTTCAATCTTGCATTGTGAGGATAATTTAATGGAGAACTCTGTTTGTTTGTTAATTTATTTTAAGTAAACTTTAATTTAGCTCAATAATGTATTATGCAGAAAAAATACATTCACCAGTCTTATTGATGGGTGCATTTAACAAAAAGCCAGTTTAATGTCTTTAATTGTTTAGAGAATATAAAATAATTGGAATGACATGATGGTGTGTAAATGATTGTAACGAGGTTAGATGTCGCGGGAAGGAGGAGGCGGGAACCGGCGAACATTTAAAGACTTTTTTTAAAGACTTAAAGATTTAAAGACTACTAAATAAACATAGAAAGGCATACAAATTAAACATACAAAACGAAAACAAAGGCAGCAGTCCCTGACGGACGAGTACTGCCACATGAAACAAAACATCAAATAAAATCCAGGCCTGGCCTCTCTCGATCTTCACTGTCGTCCCTCCTCCTTTATGCTTCCGCTCTTCTGTGAGAGATATGAGAACAGTGTGAGAGCCTCGCGCCGTTCTCTCACGGACCTCGGCCTCGTCCTGCTCACCTCAATGATCACAGAATTTTATTTGAAATATTTACTTAAAAAACATTACACTGCACATTGAAAGCTAGTGCTTTGCCATTTTGTAAATGGTTCACTTTGTTTAGCATATTTAGTAACATTTGTTGTGGCGTGTCAATAATATCATTCTTTTTCATTCTTCAATGGCTATGTTTACATGCAACCAAATAATCCGTTTGTAATCGGATTGATGGCTCAATCGCACTGAAAAGCCTTCATGTAAGCACCTTAACTGATCTGATTGAGCTCGATCAGAATTAATTCAATCGGACTGAAAGGGGTGGTTTATTCCTTTTCTAATTCGATCGAGAGAACATGTAATCACTTGATATGATTGAAAACCTAGACTAAAAGGACAGCGCAATGTACGCATGTGCAATGACATATGACGCGCGGAACGACTGATTTAAAGCTTGTGACATTTACACGTGCACATCAACCCGATCACTTGTTTAGATTCTTCAATCGGAATGAATTCAGTCCGATTGAAACAAAAGCTGTGCATGTAAACACAGCCAGTGTTAATACAAAGATGAATTCCAGATCAGTAGCTGAGCTGCTTGTCTTAAGGATTTTTTTTTAATGATTATTAGATTATCTTATTCTCTTACTCTATCTCATTCTCTCTCCCTCTATTTAAATGTTATATGCAATGCTAGTTAATTTGCATAGATTGACACTAAAGACAGATGAATGGAAGGACAGACAAACAGAAAGAAATTTGTGTTTTATCAGTTTTATTTTGTTGAACAACTTTTCACTCAGTTCTTTGTCTTCCACAGTATACACTCAGTGAGAAAATGCAGCTCTGTCTCGATTTTGCTGCGTTTGCAAAAGTTGGCATAACTTTTTTTTTTTTCAAGTGGCAGCCATGTTTTTCTGTCTGCTTATTTATTTTGCTAGGTTATTTCTGCTGTGTGTTGTCAATGTGGCTCTCACATTTCTGTCAGTCACAGTGGACATGCTTGCAAAGGTGTACAGGCTTTTCAGGTCCAGATTTACTCTTGAATTTTACTCTGTGATTTTGTTTGCTTTAAATTAAGCATTCACGAGTTCACACTTACAACTAAGTCAGATAGAATAAATGCATATTTGGCGTGCTGTCCGAGGAGAGGGCTCCGGGCTCGGTATGCGGCCCGAACCCATAGTACTCCCCCCGTTCCTGACTGTGGAAGAATGAGCCAGGAGTGAGGAGTCGGGGTGGTGGAGGGATGCTGAAACTGTCAAGGAATGTTAGGTGAGTTGACAGTGGATATTTATATATGCTTCCTCTCATGCTGATAGGGTAGACATGTAATAGTTTGGTGGCGAGAATGATTGGAATGATTTATTTGAACGTGCTCCTCCCGAACCTTGTTTATAAAACATCATTTGTTGCATAAGTGTGGTGGTGAAGAGACAATATTAATCCGGAGGAACATATTCATTGACAGAACTGACCACACAATTATTTCGAAGAACTATGGAATATGTTACCAGCATTTTATTTGAAATCTTTATCAGCAGCTCTCGTTATACCATCCATACTCATTGTATGAGGGAACACAAAGGCGCCCATGCTGGAACATCGGGCGTCTGCAGGTTAAGACACTTTAAATCATGGGACTGTGCTATTTTAATTTGTACATTTTTTTTTCCATTTTTGTTGTAAGTTTTAGTCATTTTATGTCCTTTTGTCATTTTAATAAGGTTTTTAATATTTCAAATTAGCTTAATTTTGTTTTATTAAACTTATGTAATTTCAGTTATTTGCCAAGGCAACATTTCTAAGAAAGTATTCAGTCTTCCATCTAGCACTTTAATTTTACTTTAGTTTTATTTTAGCTAATGAAAATGTTTCATTAGTTTTAGATTTATTTTAAATTAACAGTAACAACACTGGTCAAAATGTCTCCCTTTAGGAAAACAGCTGATGCACATCATAAGTAATGTTTTAATGAAAAATCTAAAATCCCAATAAATAAATAAAATAGAGTTAGTTTTAGGAATAGAGAATAGAAAATCTCATTAGCTCTGCATAATAACAACAGAAAGTCCCCATCATTCTAAAAAAAAACAAAAAACAAAAAAAAACTTGCTTGACGGATGTAGGCAGTTTATGTTTCTCCACAGTCTCTCTGCATGCCTTCTGCCTCCCCTAGCCCTCTCCTCATGTCCTCGGTACCTTGCAGTATATCTGAACAAATCACTCAGCAATTCCCAAGCGCCTCACCTGCTGATCTCTCTTCTTTCCCCCTCTGCTCCCTCTATCCTTCCCTCTGGTGCTACCACTCTCAGCCCAGGGTGCGATCTGTTGTCCACCCTATTTCCAGCTGGCATTATTGATCGACACAGCCGGGCCTAATTATCTGCATTGGGCTTGCAAAGCATGCTGGGATCTGTGCAGCACTTAGCCTGTAGAGTGAAAGGAGTCAATACAGCACTTAGTGAAAAATGATTAAAATGATTTGGAATGAGGGGACAGTGAGTCTGTTTAAGTTACTGAGGCTTTGATGTTCAGAAATCCTAACGACAGAGGTCAAAGAGCACTGGAAAAAAATAACTTGGAGGATTTACTTGCTAAAATCCTCGTAACAATTTGCACTAACACTTTATAAGTACATTTTACTGCTACTGCTCTGTACAACTAACCTGTTATCAAGTAGAATCTGCTTAATATTGATCCTAAAATTCATTTGACATTTAATTGACAGCATTTAGTTACAGAAATTTAGTAAATATTAATTATATTTAAAATATTAAAAAATGAATTAAGTAACTTCTACTTCACTAAATTAAGTAAATTGAACTTTTTACTCAAACACTGAATTACTTACAATAGATATTGTATAGATGTCCTGCTGTATCTATATAATAGAAGTGTTATGGGACCTGAACAGAGAGGACTCAATACTTGGTACACAAAACACAATGACGGTAACATTCGATAGATCGTTTTTGAGTATGAATGTGTCATTTTGAGTAGAAAATGAACTACAGATGTCACAAAATGGCAAGTAACCAAATCTAACAACCAAAGCAAAACGGTGTAAATACAGCTGAAAAACAGTGAAAAGGGAACCTTATTAATTATTCATGGCCCGGTGCATGATGGGAACACCAGTATTAGAGAAGTTGAGTAGGTTTAACTTAATTTTATATTGTTGATATTTACGCTTTAATTTCTACAAGCTTGAATTGAGTACTATTATATAATTGACTTTGTTTCTTTGATCAACTAACTTTTTCATGTAGAAATTGTTTTTCCTGTAGCATTTATTTCACCACATAATCATTTTTATCAGTGAGGAAGCGAGCAGTGTTGTTTGAAAGTAGACGTGGATATAACATGACTATGGAAGACTGAAGTGTAAATAGAAGAGAGAATGAGAAAGGTATGAAATGAAAGGCAATAGCATTGTCATTCGTCTACCACCCAAACAGCTGCCCTCCCTTGGTCCTCGTACACTCTTTCATGTGTAATATATTCTTAAAAAAAGGAATAGGGAACAGCCTGCTCCTGCTAAACAAAATCTTGATGTAGAGATGGGAAATGGCAATTCAATCAGTGTTTTGCCACAGTTAACTTTTCTCCTTCAGTCCCAGTATGAAGCAGAAACCCAATCAGTGTGACATTTCCGCCCTCTTCAACCCTGCAGGCAATTAGAGTTGTGACTTTTAGAGTTCAATATATAGTGTTAAAGAATGACTTTTGAGCTGGTGCTAACAATTTTTTAATCCTGTCACTTACTTCCCCGCTTTCATTAAATCAACCAGATTACAAGAGGCTATTCAGAGAGGCCTTGAGTTTGAAAAGACACAGTCAGAACAAGCCGCGAGCCACTATTCTGGGGACGAGTCACCTTTCAAATGTAATAAACGGCATGCGTGGAATTTCGATCACATGCTATTCATTTGATTTTTTTTTTTTTTTAAGTCGAAAGTCTTGCCACTCACAGCTTGTCATTGTCCAGGTCAGTGGACCTTTGAACACAGAGACTCAGACAGCAATTTTAGACTTCTGTTTTGTCTCTTGAAATACATTTAAATATGACCTCTGACTGAGAATGGTACTGAAGACCTTTAAAGAATGGACTATTGAAGTGATAATTTAGCTTAGAAATTAAAAGCTTAAATAACTTAAAACCCTCAATGGAAAAAAAAAAGTAGTGATATGCACGTTTTCCTTATTTAACATGGGCTGGCCAACAATTCATCAGCTTTAGCACTGCCGATTTCAGCAAATGTCTTTAATTAAATGCATACACGAGGCACATTTCATGAACCTCAGCCAAAGCAAACCACCTAAATATGCATAAAACCCTGCCGTCTAATTCTGCTATTTGTTCTGTCAACAGTGGTGTGGACAGACTAATTTAAGAGTGACATGAAGCATAATCCATCTTGTAACGATTCTGTTTTATCGTTAATTTAAATGATGATGGCCTATACAATTTCCTGAAAGACCCACTGATTATTATTATTATTATTATTATTATTATTATTATTAATATTATAGGTAGGGTACGACAGGGCTAAAGGCGCACTGTGGTAAAAGGTGTTATTATTTTATTCTCCTCTAAACCTCCTAAACATCCACTTTTCAAGATGCACGGGAATTTGGCTGATCCTTGACACGATCATGGACAGCAATGCAAATTATTTTGATTCTGTGCTAAATTGATCTAAACGAGACCGCTGCTATTTATCAATCACCCCACCGGCCTCGCACCGTTCTCACGGCCCTCTGCCTCGTCCTGCTTGCCACATCTATATTTTGAGACAAATGTCTTGTTAATGATTTTCAGTTTTGTTCAAGGTAAATAAAGCAACAGTTTTTCAATAACAAGAAAATATGTAAAAGTATGCTATTTGGGGGAAAGCCACAACAATTAACATGATAATAAATATCTGGCAGACTTTTCCATTTGTTGAAATTACATGGTTATATTCAGATGGTAATATTAACCCTTTACCTGTCACCCCCCCTTTTGATAATTGACATTAAAATGCACTATACAAACTTAAATTGTTGTAATTCAAGAATGCTTTGGAATATAGACCTAAGTTTGGTCTTGTTTTAAAGAAAACAATCAGCAGATTATTACTGAAGTGAAAGCACTTCAAAAAATTAAAGTATGAAAAAGTTATGGAAGTTATAATTTACAGTAAATCAAATATACTTTATTAATATATATTTTTTTAATATAAAATAAATATTTTACAAAATATTTTTTACAATAAAATTACTATAAAATGAAAGCTATATATCTAACCAAGTTGTGTTCCAAATTTAAAGTTGATATCACAAAAATTGAAGTTCCCATGAGATTTTGTTTAGGCGTAATACCAAAAATAGCCACCGGGTGCCATTGAATTCCATTGAATTTAATTGTATGCATTCTGCCATAACAAATTAATACATTTCTATCCAAATATCACTTCTGTCACTAAATATGGAACCTTGAGACCCAGACCTTTCTGACAATATGTGTTTTGTCAAGATTAGAAAAGGTTTTGATAATAAATTATGAAAGATGATGCCCAAAAGGGGAGGGGCCTAATAAAAAAATACAATTTCTATGGTAACGCAACGTCCAATTTCAAAACGGTTTTCACAGGATGAATTCTGAGTTCGTAAGCTTTCAAATGATACCTAATTTATGATAACTACTAAAATATGTGATATAATAATAATAAAAAATATATATATTATATATAATATATATTATACTTTTTAGAGGACTTCTTACTTTACTTTTTAAAATATAATTTTATCTTTTTTTATTGACAAATACTAGATTATGTTTTATTATGAACTTTTAGCACTAAAAACCAAAGTTTCAATTATTAAAAGTGTGTGCGTCGACTTTTTGTGACAAAGGTCAGAAACTCCTGTAATGACGTTGATTTTTTGAGGCGCACTCTTGTCATAAATTCATATATTACTGTTCATTCGTAATTTGTAAGAAAAAAACAACGCTAAAATATCTATTTAGGAGTCTTGGACCTTTCCAACGATATATAGTTTGTCATGACTAGATTAGGATTTAATAGTAATATAGTGAAGTAAATTTAGTTTGCCCGTATACGGGCAAGTTACGCTTAAGGGGTTAAGCATAATAAGAGAAAATCACCATATTTATAATGAAACCATCATATTTAAAATATCATATTAATCATATATAATAGAATTTAACATTTATTGTTACTATTGTAATGCTATATCAAATTATTATGGGATAACCTTCCATGCTTTGCAGAATTAAAATACATTTGTTTCTGTATTTTTAAAATGTACAGATTTTGCAATGCTAAATTATAAACTAATTTTTCTTAAGGTGTGCCTTTAGCCCTGTTGAAGTTTCATAGAACGTTATATTGCAAACCAACATTTAATTACAATTATATAAAACCATGAAATAGTGGGAGATTCCTGTCAGGATTCCCCTTTATGTTTCAGGACTTTTACTTTGATATTATATTTTCGCCGTTTAATATTTGTGTAGAAAATGTTATACCCCCCCCCCAGGATTCTTTGAATAGACAGTTAAACAACATTGTGAATTATTTTTTATTTATTTTTTTGTAACAATGTAAAATGTATTACTCTCAATTTTGACTAATTTAGTGCGTCCTTGCTAAATAAAAGTGCTTATTCTTAAAAGCAAGACTGACACCAAACTTATACGCATACATCAACTGTTCCTGAACTCCATGCTTTTACCTATTTCCACCAACGATGCCCCGCAGGAGATGCTTCCATTAAATCAACAGGAGGCCTTGGCTTGGAAGTTGGACTCATCCTTCAAAGAATTTGCTTTACTTTGCTTTCACTCTTCAGCAGGTTAAAGTCAAGTGATGAATGAACGGTGAAGGTGACAGACAGATGTGTAGATAAATGGATAAAAAGCTAGAGAGCTTGACAGATGAATCGACTAGATGAATAATGGATAGTTTCGTGATGCACTAAGGGTTACTGTAAAATGATCCTATGCAATGTAACCAGTGCACTTTACAAGCATTTCAATGTTGTCCTCCAGTATACTACAGTACTGTTCACTAGAAGCTAAACTATGTTGGTGTTACATTCTGGTCCACAAATAATGACAAATAGGAAGGTTTCACGTAAATATTAGCGCTATCTTTAATATTTAACAACATAAAAGGCAGAAACAAAGCAATTGTGTGTTAAACACATGCAACAACGGAGCTACTAAACACAAGACATTGAACTCAAATGTAAACGTGTGATCTAATTAATCATAAAATGAATAACCATGGTAACTAATGATAGGCGGAACATAGAACAAAGGAAACAGGAAAAGAAAGAGAAGCAAACGAGTCCAGGATAATGAAACAAACTATGAGCCACTGATGATGGTAAAACGTGGTTCACCCTTCTTAAGGAAACCATGGTAACCAAAGACATTATGAGTAGATGCGTACTTATGCATTCATATGTGCAGATTACGTGATCATTAAAACATTCTGATGCTGAGGTGGTGACATGTCCAAAAAAAAAAAAAAAAAAAAAAACCTAGGCTCATTGGAAAAACATGACTCTACTCACATATTTTCCTCGGAAAAATTCCACAAACCATACCTACTAAAAAAGCACTGCAGTTTCCAGTTGAAATGAACACTAGTGGCAGTAAAACAACAACTTTTCTTCTTTTTCACACATCATAATTAAAACACTTTGCATTATTTGTCATTTTGATGTTTGCATCACTTCACCAACACCATATGGCACCATTATTATTATTATTATTATTATTATTAAACTTGTTCAGAGACTCAACTGGTACAGCATTGCATTTGCTGCAAAAAGCTTGAGTACCAGTCCTGAGTGACTTGAGTCATGATAAAAGACTTCAAATTGTATGGTTGCATCAATCAGAAATGTTTAGGGTCGGGTGTAGGTGGTACGTTATTTTCAAACTCTATGGCTTATTAAGCCCCGGGTATAGGCCTACTTTATTTTCTGCATTCCGCTCCATCTCGCACACAGTTGAGCGCGCAAGCCTTTCAAAGTATACTGTATTGGCCCAGAGCGCGGATAAACACGCTCAGCGCGTGCTCACAATCAAACCTTGTGAATACTTTTGCCTGGCTCTGCAAATCCCCAAATGGACGAGGCATTTACACTTGAGGCGCTCGCCTTACTATTCTTCGAAACAACAGGGGTCGACTTGGAGTAATTGTCCTCTAAATAATCCGATAAGACACACGGGAAAATGTTTATTTTAGTACACTTCACCAAAAGCACACTACAAAAGAATCGAGTTAAACCGAGTAAACCTTGAGATTATTACTTATTGACATTAGAACAAATGAACACTTGACATTAGAACAAATGGATATGAAAACATGTATAATACTAAATTAGCGATCTCTTAAATAATTTCACTAAACATTTTCATTTAGTTTGTGAACGTTAAAATTTTTATTAAATATGAACCTTTATTTTTGATCAAAAGGGCCTATTTTGTACAGGCAAGCAACTATTTTAGACACTCTCAAACTCGTGCATATAATGCGCACCACCGCCCACACCACGATGTCATTTTTGCCGCGCACATCTTCGCGTTCGTGTGGACGCGGGGAGTATCAACCAAGCTTCAAGTGGACTTTGTTTTCAAGCGCTCAAGTCTCTCGCACATGCGCTGTTGTACATGCACCGTCCGCGTGGATGTCCTTTTCATCATCAGGAGGGACATGTGCGATACGCTTGAAAACTAAGTCCACTGGATAGTGCGCATGCACCGAACACCTCTTTCCGCATTCACCACCGAAGAAGTAGGCTATACTTTGAAAGGCTCGCGCACTCAACTGTGTGCAAGACGGAGCGCGGAAAATGCGCCCATTCTCGGGCCTTTACCGTCACTCACCAGACATTTTAGTTCCAAACTGCCACAAATAAATACAATAATCAGCGTAATAAACCACATATTAATGATTATCAGTTTCATTTTACATCACAACCTAACAGACCAAACATCTCTCATTACTCTTTCATTTGTCCATAATTCTTTCATTCCTGACTCTCATCTGCCATGTCACGTCCTTATCGGACGGCGCAAAGGGACACAAAGTGTGTGTGTGAGGGATTAAGCGCACAGTCGTCTTATCTCGCAAACACACTCTCAGGTGTCAAAAGTTTTACCACCCAGATAGATAGATGGCGAATGTGCGAATGTGTGTGTGATAGAATGATAGCGAATGTGTGTGTGAGAGAGAAAGGGAGAACACAGGGTACTAGTCAGAGGGAAATGGGAAATCTTGCTATTACAAAAGAGCAACTAGTAGGACAGAACTGACCGTGAAATGAGTCTTCAAGGAGGTCACTACATGGAACACACATGAACACATCCAGAATAAATCTGGAACAGAACTTTGCGTCCATTATGTGTGTGTGGGAGGTGACCTTCTGAGAAGAGACATTATGATATTAAACACCTCTAAATAAAGCCAATTTATGTTAAGATGAGTGACAGGGTGTTGTGTAGTGCACTCATGCAGGCGTTAGTTTGAGAGGGCGCATGTGATTGACGCTTTTAATTGGGCCGTGACGCTTAGCTCATCTTCATTTTGAAGCACTCATCATCAACACCATCAAAAACATTAGAGAATTATCTGTCCTGTTTATCATTTAGCCTGAAAGCCACACAAATATCAAGTATACTATAGATGAAAAAAATACACACAATCATGAATAATGCTCTCCCTCAAACAAAGGCATCGTCACATGCACAGTATTGCAGATGGAAACATAAGGATGTGATGACTCACATTCATGTAAAAAATAAAAATAAATAAATTAACTAGTTTTTTTTTCATTTGCTGGAGAGAATGGAAGTGGTGAACGCTATGTTGTGAGCAGGGTTTAGTATAATCACATGCTTTTAATACATCTATTATAGTATAATTAAATTTTCGCTCTACCATTCAAAAGTTTGGGGTAAGATTTTATATTTGTTTTAGAATTTATTATTTATATTTGTTTAAGGCCTGGTTTCACAGACAGGGCTTAGATAGCGCTTAGTTCAATTAGAATAAAAGCATTACTGGTATGTATATCAGTGCATATATCAGTTGATATATCAGTGCAAGTTGCTTTCAGGTAAAACAGCTCAAACATGCATTTTAGTGTGGGACTAGGCTTAAGCCTTGTCTGTGAATATCGGGTGATAGAGTTTTAAATGTAAAGAAATATACTTCTATTCAGCAAAAATGCATTGGATTGATCAAAAGTAAAGACATATTGTAAGTAAAGATTACTATTTCAAATAAATGCTTTCTATTCATCAAAACATCCAAAAAAATGTATAATGGTTGTACACACACACACACACACACACACACACACACACACACACACACACACACACACACACACACACACACACACACAAAATTATAATTAGTTTTTTTTTCTTGCAAGCAATATAGTGTAATATTTCATTATATACCATTTTTGGTCATATGTGGCTTATGCGACATCCTGCACCAGTCAAGCAATTGCCATTGAGATGCAAACAGATACAGGACCTCATTTGTTGATTTGTCGTTGTGGTTTTATAGGGTATTATTGGGGGTTGCTTATTAGCAAAAGAGCTCACAAGCTATAGCTATACTCTTTTTCTTTTCTTTTTTCTCTCAACCAAAAATATAATCCACACAGATCCATCGTCGTCACTCTCTCTCCTCACTATCTTTTGCATCCTCTCACTTTCTGACAAACATACAGACTCTCTCCATCTCTGTAAATCTCATCCTCACAGTATCTTAGCCTTAAAACACCGTCTGTTGCAACATAAACACACGCTCACACACACACACACACACACACCACGCACACACGCACTCACGCACGCACGCATGC
>CM060622.1:14692500-14720000 GCA_030578275.1 Meda fulgida | reverse complement strand
TCATTGTGTAATATTGCATATTGTGATATGCATATTGTAATCTCTGATGACTGTGTGAACATACATATATATATGCCTGTATGTGTTAATACAGGCATCAGAGATCACAATATGCACAGATAAACATATTCAATATACAATTAAAAAAGAATGACCAAACCATCAGTTATCAAAAATTAAAAAAATTGCAATTTTTGAGGAAAGACCATTTGAATCTGTTTTTCATTCAACGGGGTAAAAAATACTGACGGCAGCAGTTCAAAAGCAGAGGCCTTAAGATATTCATATCAATCATAATATTATTTTTCTTCTTTAACGCTCTCTCTTCATAGATACTTTATATTCTGGTTATGCAGTCCCTAACAATTTTTTTGCCATTGTTATGTGCCATTGTACAAACACACACATTTCTATATTACTAACAGAGCACTGTCGCTCTACACTGGCCAAGTGGGGACCTGAACGATGTTTACCTATCGAACAGGGGACTCTCATAGCCTACAATGGAACTGTGTGTGTGTGTGTGTGTGTGTGAACAGTGAAGTCTGTCTTCATTATGTAACTTTTATATATATATAATATATATATATAATGTTTATATATTATATATGTAATATGTAATTATATAATGTTTACACAGGCATCAGACACACACAAACACACACATTTCTATATTACTAACAGAGCACTGTCGCTCTACACTGGCCAAGTGGGGACCTGAACGATGTTTACCTATAAAACAGGGGACTCCCATAGCCTACAATGGAACTATGTAACTTGTGTGTATATATATATATATATATGTATATGTATATGTATATGTATATGTGTGTGTGTGTGTGTGTTCATACAGGCATCAGAGATCACAATATGCATAGATAAACATATACAATATACAATTAAAAAAGAATGACCAAACCATCAGTTATCAAAAATTAAAAAAATTGCAATTTTTGAGGAAAGACCATTTGAATCTGTTTTTTAACGGGGTAAAAAATACCGATGGCAACAGTTCAAAAGCAGAGGCTCTTATCATTCATATTATTATTTTTCTTCTTTAACGGTCTCTCTTCATAGATACTTTCTATGCTTGGTTATGCAGTCCGTTTAGGGTTCATGGGATAAATCAAACAGAAATAGCTCTTTAAGGTAACAATTTCAGGTCACTACTTTATACAGTCAATAATGATTATATTAATCAAAATGAACTTCGCGTCCCCAGTTGGATGGTAAAGAACGACACCAGTTCTTCTGCTTTGTACATTTCTTGCCATCACAAAAACACGGTAAAGATTTTGGAGGTCAATCTCAAAATGTTATGTTGACTTGCTGCACTGAACAATTTTACTTCATTCAGTTGAAATATATGAAGTAGAGATGTTCATTTAACATTTTGTTTTCTGACTGACAGCTGATGCTTGTTAACCAGTCATCAGCAGTTAACTGACATTATTTTAAGGTTAGATTAGAATTAAATGTAATTAGAAAAGATAAGTGTCTGTGACCCATTCAAATACCTCAAAAATGTAGATTTACATGTGCAAATAGCAGCATAAACAACAGAACATGAGGATTCACACACACCGTCACATCAAGCACCCGCAGTGCTTCTGTGAACACAGTAAACCAGAATAAAAGTGTATATATAACTGTATATATATATATATATATTAGTGCTGTCAGTTTAACGCGTTATTAACGGCGGTACCGCAAACACATTTTAACGGCGTCAATTTTTTTAGCGCGAGATTAACGCTCTTTTTGGCCTAGCAAACATTGTAGTTTTTTCACATGCTGTTGCAACAACTGGTAACGTTAGAAAAACTACAACATCACACCGGATAGCTAGACCGGAAACAAAACAAAACGCAGGACTAGATTTGATGGCCGAGTGCGAGCGCGGGCGGTAATGCACTCACTCTGTGTGTGCGGGTACGGGAGAATACAACGATTCGGGACTCCCACAAACTAGAAAAATCTATGAATAAAACATAAAAACTAATAAATTTTTATTCTTATGTTGCAGAAAAGCAACAAGAACAACTAAAACAAAATAGAAACGATTTACAGGCCAGAGTTACTTTTTATGACATGTTTGCAGCGTTGAGCGATGTAGCCAATCACAGACATGTGTTGATTTCTTAAACGCAATGGCCAATCAGATGCATTTAAAATAGACTCCCCTCACTGCTCAAAACTGACTTTTTGTTCAGTGCTGAATTCTGGATATTGGCAAATCCTCTAATTAAAACAAACAAAGTGTATATATTCTGAAAGATTCATTGTGCAGTCAGCTTCATTGATAATAACAGAGATGTGTGAGATTGCGATGAACTGATGTCAGCTTTTTAGGAATTTTTAAAGGATTGCACTTTGTGCTTATTCAGTCATCCCAAACCATGCACTCAGTAGCCTGCTTGCTTTTATTTATAACAGTGGTTTGTGTGTTAATGCTTTAATCACAAATAATTGATCAGGAGCATTTATGCTGATGTGTATGGTGGTGACACGTAGGCGAAGTAGCCTACAAATAAAGTCTATTTGCGGGCGGGAGCGGGACAAAAATGTTGCGGGCGGGAGAAAGTAACATAGAAAGTAGTTGAGAACGTCAGTTATAACGCCCCACGTATTAAAAAGAAATGGACGGTTTTAAATCGGGCTCGGGACGGGCTCATAATTACAGTAAATGTGTCGGGCCGGGCTCGGACACAATGCGCTCGGGTCGGGCTTGATTTTTTGGGCCCGATCTAAGCTCTACAATGGATGACTTCAGACAGAAGCACATGGATACCACAGCTAAGAACAAACTTATTGCTGATCCACTTTTCCTTGTTCATAAGAGCATTCAAATTAGAAAAAATGATGGGACAAATAGAAATCAAGGGACATTTAGAATAGATAAAAATGTGCGATTAATCGCGAGTTAACTATGGCATTAATGCGATTAAATATTTGAATCGTTTGACAGCACTAATATATATATATATATATAAATATATATTTACACAACATTATTTTCAACTGAAAATTGTACGCTTTTCATGTGTTTTGGCCGCTCATTTACACGAAAATGCCATTTTGGAGGCCTGACAATGCAAACTTTCCAACCCGGTCACACTAAATGCGTCTCTGCTTAGAAATCTTGGCTTGCTCAAAACTTTTTGTCTTTAAATGAAGTCAAAACTGAGGTGATAGTTTTCGGCCCCACTGATAATTTTAATACCACCAGCATCGATTTGAGGAGCTTCTCTGCATTCAGATCTACGCATGACAAACAAATATCTTCGGTAATTGGATCTAGTTTCTATCAACTCCGTCTTTTGTATCAAATTAAACACTTCCTATCTGACAAAACTCTAGAGATGTCTGTTCATGCTTTTATTACTTCCCGTTTAGACTACTGCAACTCATTGTGTTGCGGTATTTCCAAGTCACAAATCGCTCGCCTTCAACTGGTCCAAAATGCTGCAGCAAGATTTATTCGCAAAAGTCCTAAATATGATCACATGATGATAATGATACATTTTATTGCGCTTTTCTCCAACCCAAAACGATACAAAAACAATACACAGTACCAATATATATATATATATAAAGAGATTAAAAATTGTAACATTACAAAATTTAATGACAGTACATTTCAAATACCTAAAAATAAGTGGTTTTGTTCAAGTCAAAATATTACTTAACATTAATGAACCAACCTACATACAATAAAACTACATTTTTGGGGGGGGTTAAATCAAGCAGAAATATCACTTCAATGTAACAATTGCAGGTCACTACACAAGTTAAACTGTACATGATCTAGACTCTAGATAAATGAAATGCAATCGCAGCAGTAAGTCAGGGGAATGCTTATATTTATTTCTTTGGTTTCAATTTTGAACATGTTGCAGTTCTTTTTAAAAAGGTATACATTTTGACATAATTATAAAATGATATAACATGATTTGATACTGTATATTAGCAGAAATGACACATTTTTCACTTCAGCAAAAAAGTGGAGACCCTCTTTTCTGTAATGAAAGACCAATCTTATGGGTTGTGGTCTCTCAGACATTGGCCAATATCAGTAAAACAAAAAAAAAACACTGTTTCCCTTAGGGCTTAAATGAACCAGATTTTTTTTACAACCTTACACTTTTAGACAGGTGATGCTTGCAACCGGACCATAATCCATTAGCCGACAAGATTAGAATGTTATATTCTAATTAAATTAGAATGTATGTATTTCTCAATACTTATCACTGTTTTAAAAGCTCTTCACTCCGCTGTCTTAACCAACTTTCAGCTTCACTGCAGTAAATTTCACATTCAAAACGCATTAAAACTACCAAAACACATCATTCATGTCTCGAAATAAGTCATTCTTTCAGAACACTAGTAAAGGTTTCACCCAACAAACAAAATTAAAAATACAAATCAAAAAACACAAACAACAGGCAGTAATATGCACTATTTTCTGCTGTTCAGAATTCAAGGCAGTTTATTTTACATGTTTCTTGTTTACTTTAATGTACAAAATTATTTCCTTTTGTATAGATGGTGATGAAAATGAAAGACTAAGACTAGTGTAGGTGTTTAGTTACATCTTAATTGTTCTGATAGGTTTTTTTTTAGATTCAGAATATATTTCAATGTGGTATACGGTATAAAAATATTGCAAATTTCAGTCTTATTCATTTTCGTTTGAGTTGAAATGTTTTTAACTTAAATATAACAGTCTTGGAAATAATATGTAAGCATGTGCAAATTGGCCTGTACAGTAAATCAAGTTCTGCTGGTCTTTGTGTTTAAGTGAGAAATGAATTCATGTAAATTGAAAGATCTCAGTTTAGCCGGACACTGATCTTGTGATCACTGTGTGAAGAGTTTCATGGTATTAATTCATCTTGAGAAGGTATTAATCTTTCAGTTTAAACACAAATGTGTACTGTAATGTAAACATTGACCATGTAACATAAAATCCTGTGAATTCGGAACAACAGAAAACAGCAGAAATATTTTATAAGGCTCCAGTTATTTGTGTTTTTTGTATTTTATGAGTGACAAAGTGTGTTTGTTGGGTGAGCTTTACTAGTGTTCTGGAAGAACTGTATTAGCAGCTGTAAATGGATATTCTGACATAGGTAGTTTCATGTGTATGTAGACTCTTGTGTGTGGATTGAGTCGCTACACATCCCCCCACACGCAATTTACATCTCAATACTTGAAGGTGTGTGTGTGTGTGTGTCATGGAGAAACCGGCCTAAAGATCTCACAACTCTAACAATACAGTTACCAATGTCCAAGAATCTGTGGAACTTCTCAAATAAACTAGAGAAAACGCTGGGATTTACTCTGACAAATTAAATTACAGGTTTTTACAGTCGCTAGGACACATTTCTCAATATTTAGGTACATTTTCAAAACTCTTCACTCAGTTCTTCATTTCACATTCAAAATGCACTGACACTTCCTTCATGTCTCAAATCCCAACTCAATCTTCCAGAACACTAGTAAAGGTTTCCCCCAACAAACACACTTTGTCACTCATAAAACAGAAAAAACACAAACAACAGGAGCATTACACAATATTTTCTTTTGCAAATTGCTTTTACAAAACAAGAATGGCACTACTCTACTGTTTTTAATTCACTGCAGTTTAATATTAGATTTTAGAATCAGAATATTTATTTCAATATGATATTACTGTGGAAATGTTGCAAATCTCGGTCTTATCATTTTTTGTTGTTAGGTTTTGAAAATAAGTTTAACAGTTTTAAAAAGAGTATGTAAACGTGCAAATTATCCTGTATAGAACATAAAATTCTCTTTTTTTGTAAACTCTCTTCACAGTGATCACACCATCCGTCTATATGAGCTAAACTGTGGATCAGTGCTTTGAACAATGTCATCGGATGGATTTTGTTCCATTTACTTGAATTATTTTCTCTCTTAAACACAAAAACTTACAGAATTTTATGTTCTATACAGGATAATTTGCACGTTTACATACTCTTTTTAAAACTGTTAAACTTATTTTCAAAACCTAACAACTAAAAATGATAAGACCGAGATTTGCAACATTTCCACAGTAATATCATATTGAAATAAATATTCTGAATCTAAAATCTAATATTAAACTGCAGTGAATTAAAAACAGTAGAGTAGTGCCATTCTTGTTTTGTAAAAGCAATTTGCAAAAGAAAATATTGTGTAATGCTCCTGTTGTTTGTGTTTTTTCTGTTTTATGAGTGACAAAGTGTGTTTGTTGGGGGAAACCTTTACTAGTGTTCTGGAAGATTGAGTTGGGATTTGAGACATGAAGGAAGTGTCAGTGCATTTTGAATGTGAAATGAAGAACTGAGTGAAGAGTTTTGAAAATGTACCTAAATATTGAGAAATGTGTCCTAGCGACTGTAAAAACCTGTAATTTAATTTGTCAGAGTAAATCCCAGCGTTTTCTCTAGTTTATTGTAGTTTATTTGAGAAGTTCCACAGATTCTTGGACATTGGTAACTGTATTGTTAGAGTTGTGAGATCTTTAGGCCGGTTTCTCCATGACACACACACACACACACCTTCAAGTATTGAGATGTAAATTGCGTGTGGGGGGATGTGTAGCGACTCAATCCACACACAAGAGTCTACATACACATGAAACTACCTATGTCAGAATATCCATTTACAGCTGCTAATACAGTTCTTCCAGAACACTAGTAAAGCTCACCCAACAAACACACTTTTCACTCATAAAATACAAAAAACACAAATAACTGGAGCATTATAAAATATTTCTGCTGTTTTCTGTTGTTCCGAATTCACAGGATTTTATGTTACATGGTCAATGTTTACATTACAGTACACATTTGTGTTTAAACTGAAAGATTAATACCTTCTCAAGATTAATTAATACCATTCATAGAAACTCTTCACACAGTGATCACAAGATCAGTGTCCGGCTAAACTGAGATCTTTCAATTTACATGAATTCATTTCTCACTTAAACACAAAGACCAGCAGAACTTGATTTACTGTACAGGCCAATTTGCACATGCTTACATATTATTTCCAAGACTGCTATATTTAAGTTAAAAACATTTCATCTCAAACAATAATGAATAAGACTGAAATTTGCAATATTTTTATACCGTATACCACATTGAAATATATTCTGAATCTAAAAAAAACCTATCAGAACAATTAACACCTACACTAGTCTTAGTCTTTCATTTTCATCGCCATCTATACAAAAGGAAATAATTTTGTACATTAATGTAAACATGAACCATGTAAAATAAACTGCCTTGAATTCTGAACAGCAGAAAATAGTGCATATTACTGCCTGTTGTTTGTGTTTTTTGATTTGTATTTTTAATTTTGTTTGTTGGGTGAAAGCTTTACTAGTGTTCTGAAAGAATGACTTCTTTTGAGACATGAATGATGTGTTTTGGTAGTTTTAATGCGTTTTGAATGTGAAATTTACTGCAGTGAAGCTGAAAGTTGGTTAAGACAGCGGAGTGAAGAGCTTTTAAAACAGTGATAAGTATTGAGAAATACATACATTCTAATTTAATTAGAATATAACATTCTAATCTTGTCGGCTAATGGATTATGGTCGGGTTGCAAGCATCACCTGTCTAAAAGTGTAAGGATGTAAAAAAAATCTGGTTCATTTAAGCCCTAAGGGAAACAATGTTTTTTTTTTTACTGATATTGGCCAATGTCTGAGAGACCACAACCCATAAGATTGGTCTTTCATTACAGAAAAGAGGGTCTCCACTTTGTTGCTGAAGTGAAAAATGTGTCATTTCTGCTAATATACAGGATCAAATCATGTTATATCATTTTATAATTATGTCAAAATGTATACCTTTTTAAAAAGAACTGCAACATGTTCAAAATTGAAACCAAAGAAATAAATATAAGCATTCCCCTGACTTACTGCTGCGATTGCATTTCATTTATCTAGAGTCTAGATCATGTACAGTTTAACTTGTGTAGTGACCTGCAATTGTTACATTGAAGTAATATTTCTGCTTGATTTAACCCCCCAAAAATGTAGTTTTATTGTAATTAGGTTGGTTCATTAATGTTAAGTAATATTTTGACTTGAACAAAACCACTTAATGTACCATTTTTAGGTATTTGAAATGTACTGTCATTAAATTTTGTAATGTTACAATTTTTAATCTCTTTATATATATATATATATATATATATATATTGGTACTGTGTATTGTTTTTGTATCGTTTTGGGTTGGAGAAAAGCGCAATATAAATAAAATGTATCATTATCATCATGTGATCATATTTAGGACTTTTGCGAATAAATCTTGCTGCAGCATTTTGGACCAGTTGAAGGCGAGCGATTTGTGACTTGGAAATACCGCAATACAATGAGTTGCAGTAGTCTAAACGGGAAGTATTAAAAGCATTAACAGACATCTCTAGAGTTTTGTCAGATAGGAAGTGTTTAATTTGATACAAAAGATGGAGTTGATAGAAACTAGATCCAATTAAGTGTACAGAAGATATTTGTTTGTCATGCGTAGATCTGAATGCAGAGAAGCTCCTCAAATCGATGCTGGTGGTATTAAAATTATCAGTGGGGCCGAAAACTATCACCTCAGTTTTGACTTCATTTAAAGACAAAAAGTTTTGAGCAAGCCAAGATTTCTAAGCAGAGACGCATTTAGTGGGACCGGGTTGGAAAGTTTGCATTGTCAGGCCTCCAAAATGGCATTTTCGTGTAAATGAGCGGCCAAAACACATGAAAAGCGTACAATTTTCAGTTGAAAATAATGTTGTGTAAATAAATATATTAGTGCTGTCAAACGATTCAAATATTTAATCGCATTAATGCCATAGCTAACTCGCGATTAATCGCATTAATGCCATAGTTAACTCGCGATTAATCGCACATTTTTATCTATTCTAAATGTCCCTTGATTTCTATTTGTCCCATCATTTTTTCTAATTTGAATGCTCTTATGAACAAGGAAAAGTGGATCAGCAATAAGTTTGTTCTTAGCTGTGGTATCCATGTGCTTCTGTCTGAAGTCATCCACTGTAGAGCTTAGATCGGGCCCAAAAAATCAAGCCCGACCCGAGCGCATTGTGTCCGAGCCCGGCCCGACACATTTACTGTAATTATGAGCCCGTCCCGAGCCCGATTTAAAACCGTCCATTTCTTTTTAATACGTGGGGCGTTATAACTGACGTTCTCAACTACTTTCTATGTTACTTTCTCCCGCCCGCAACATTTCTGTCCCGCTCCCGCCCGCAAATAGACTTTATTTGTAGGCTACTTCGCCTACGTGTCACCACCATACACATCAGCATAAATGCTCCTGATCAATTAATTGTGATTAAAGCATTAACACACAAACCACTGTTATAATATAAAAGCAAGCAGGCTACTGAGTGCATGGTTTGGGATGACTGAATAAGCACAAAGTGCAATCCTTTAAAAATTCCTAAAAAGCTGACATCAGTTCATCGCAATCCCACACATCTCTGTTATTATCAATGAAGCTGACTGCACAATGAATCTTTCATAATATATACACTTTGTTTTAATTAGAGGATTTGCCAATATCCAGAATTCAGCACTGAACAAAAAGTCAGTTTTGAGCAGTGAGGGGAGTCTATTTTAAATGCATCTGATTGGCCATTGCGTTTAAGAAATCAACACATGTCTGTGATTGGCTACATCGCTCAACGCTGCAAACATGTCATAAAAAGTAACTCTGGCCTGTAAATCGTTTCTATTTTGTTTTAGTTGTTCTTGTTGCTTTTCTGCAACATAAGAATAAAAATTTATTAGTTTTTATGTTTTATTCATAGATTTTTCTAGTTTGTGGGAGTCCCGAATCGTTGTATTCTCCCGTACCCGCACACACAGAGTGAGTGCATTACCGCCCGCGCTCGCACTCGGCCATCAAATCTAGTCCTGCGTTTTGTTTTGTTTCCGGTCTAGCTATCCGGTGTGATGTTGTAGTTTTTCTAACGTTACCAGTTGTTGCAACAGCATGTGAAAAAACTACAATGTTTGCTAGGCCAAAAAGAGCGTTAATCTCGCGCTAAAAAAATTGACGCCGTTAAAATGTGTTTGCGGTCGTTAATAACGCGTTAAACTGACAGCACTAATATATATATATATATATATACAGTTATATATACACTTTTATTCTGGTTTACTGTGTTCACAGAAGCACTGCGGGTGCTTGATGTGACGGTGTGTGTGAATCCTCATGTTCTGTTGTTTATGCTGCTATTTGCACATGTAAATCTACATTTTTGAGGTATTTGAATGGGTCACAGACACTTATCTTTTCTAATTACATTTAATTCTAATCTAACCTTAAAATAATGTCAGTTAACTGCTGATGACTGGTTAACAAGCATCAGCTGTCAGTCAGAAAACAAAATGTTAAATGAACATCTCTACTTCATATATTTCAACTGAATGAAGTAAAATTGTTCAGTGCAGCAAGTCAACATAACATTTTGAGATTGACCTCCAAAATCTTTACCGTGTTTTTGTGATGGCACGAAATGTACAAAGCAGAAGAACTGGTGTCGTTCTTTACCATCCAACTGGGGACGCGAAGTTCATTTTGATTAATATAATCATTATTGACTGTATAAAGTAGTGACCTGAAATTGTTACCTTAAAGAGCTATTTCTGTTTGATTTATCCCATGAACCCTAAACGGACTGCATAACCAAGCATAGAAAGTATCTATGAAGAGAGACCGTTAAAGAAGAAAAATAATAATATGAATGATAAGAGCCTCTGCTTTTGAACTGTTGCCATCGGTATTTTTTACCCCGTTAAAAAACAGATTCAAATGGTCTTTCCTCAAAAAATTCTAATTTTTTTAATTTTTGATAACTGATGGTTTGGTCATTCTTTTTTAATTGTATATTGTATATGTTTATCTATGCATATTGTGATCTCTGATGCCTGTATGAACACACACACACACACATATACATATACATATACATGTATGCATTGTAGGCTATGGGAGTCCCCTGTTTTATAGGTAAACATCGTTCAGGTCCCCACTTGGCCAGTGTAGAGCGACAGTGCTCTGTTAGTAATATAGAAATGTGTGTGTTTGTGTGTGTCTGATGCCTGTGTAAACATTATATAATTACATATTACATATATAATATATAAACATTATATATATATATTATATATATATAAAAGTTACATAATGAAGACAGACTTCACTGTTCACACACACACACACACACACACAGTTCCATTGTAGGCTATGAGAGTCCCCTGTTCGATAGGTAAACATCGTTCAGGTCCCCACTTGGCCAGTGTAGAGCGACAGTGCTCTGTTAGTAATATAGAAATGTGTGTGTTTGTGTGTGTCTGATGCCTGTGTAAACATTATATAATTACATATTACATATATAATATATAAACATTATATATATATATATTATATATATATATAAAAGTTACATAATGAAGACAGACTTCACTGTTCACACACACACACACAGTTCCATTGTAGGCTATGAGAGTCCCCTGTTCGATAGGTAAACATCGTTCAGGTCCCCACTTGGCCAGTGTAGAGCGACAGTGCTCTGTTAGTAATATAGAAATGTGTGTGTTTGTACAATGGCACATAACAATGGCAAAAAAATTGTTAGGGACTGCATAACCAAGAACAGAAAGTATCTATGAAGAGAGAGCGTTAAAGAAGAAAAATAATATTATGATTGATATGAATATCTTAAGGCCTCTGCTTTTGAACTGCTGCCGTCAGTATTTTTTACCCCGTTGAATGAAATACAGATTCAAATGGTCTTTCCTGAAATTTTTTTTTTTACATTTTTGATAACTGATGGTTTGGTCATTCTTTTTTAATTGTATATTGTATATGTTTATCTATGCATATTGTGATCTCTGATGCCAGTGTGAAAATACACACACACTCAAACACACACACACACACACACACACATATATATATATATATATATATATATATATATATATATATATATATATATATATATATATATATATATATAATGTTTATATGTGTTACATAATGATGACAGACTTCATTGTTCACACACACACACAGTTTCATTGCAGGCTATGAGAGTCCCCACTTGGATGGTTAGAGATCGTTCAGAGATGGAGGTCAGGTCCCCTCTTGGCCAGTGTAGAGCGACACTGCTCTGTTCATATATATTACATGCATGTGTGTGTACAATGGCACATAATAATTGCAAATAAAGTGTTAGGGACTGCATAACTAAGAATAGAAAGTATCTATGAAGAAAGAGAGTTAAATAAGAAAAATAATATTAATATGAATGATAAGAGGCGTCTTCTCGCCTCTGCTTTTGAACTGTTGCCGTCTGTATTTTTTACCCCGTTGTAGATTTAAATGGTCTTTCCTCAAGCAATTCAAATTTGTACATTATTGATAACTGATGGTTTGGTCATTCTTTTTTTAGTTGTTTATGTTTATCAATGCATATTGTGATCTCTGATGCCTGTTGAACATTATATAATTACATATATATGTATGTTTGGGCATGTTTGAAAATACTTGAAAGTTCGGTAACACTTTATAATAACTGCACACTATTAATAATTAGTTAAGCATTAGTAAAGAGTTACTTCATAATTTGTAAAGCATTAATATGCATTAATGAGCAGTTTATAATTACAGCTATACATGCTTTGTTCTTGTATAAATGCTTTATTCTTTATCTAGAAGCATATCTATATTTTGTTTAATAATTGTATTTTCATACTTTATTAATGATCAATTTATAATTTCTAAATGAAGTATAGCATTATTTACAAACAAGTTATTTGGGATTTTTCAGTGATTCATAAGATCACTTAAGTGTAAGTAAATGCAGTAAATTCAGGAAGTTATAAAGCATTTAGTAGTGGTCAGTTAAATATTTTTGTGAGCTCATCACAAAATATAAAGCATTTATAAAGGAGATTTAAAGACTCAGTTATCTTCTAAACAGAAAAATGAAACAAACACAACACTGTGATACAGAACATAGAAATATATAACTGAACCTTTAAATCTCCTTTATAAAAGCTTTACAAGGCATAACTAGTCCTCACTTTATAAAATACTTATACTCACCACTACCAAATGCTTTATAACTACCTGAATTACAGTAGAAATACATGTTAATAAAGCATTTATTAACACACTAAGTACCTATTACAAAATGTCGGTATAATGTATGAATGTACATTTGAAATAGTTTATTAATCATTTTACTCACACTTTCTAAGTGATCTTATGAACCACTGACAACTCCTAAATAACTGGTTTGTAAATAATGCTATACTTCATTTAAAAATGATAAATTGATCATTAATAAAGTATGAAAATACAATTATTAAACACATTATAGATATGCTTTTAAAGCAAGAATAAAGCTTTTATAGCTGTATTAATATACTGCTTATTAATGTCTATTAATGCTTTATAAATTATGAATTAACTGTTTACTAATGCTTAACTAATGATACATAGCGTGGGGTTATTATAAAGTGACCGTAAGTTCTTTAACTAAGCAGCAGTTAAACAGCAGCTCTACAGTTTCAGAGCCTCTCTGAGACAGCAAGCCATTCCAACAATAGAGAAGTGTGAACGACGTGTGTTAATGGGCCACTGCAGTTCCTGCTCCAGCCTACAGGAGCGCTGCTGAGTATGGGCTTAAACACACACACACTTGCAGATCCCCACTTGGTCAAAAATGTAAAAAATTCACCAGAGCGTATTTTAGATGATTTTAACATGTTTTAAGGCATGACCAACAGGGGACTTGAAAAATGTCCCCACTTGGCTCGGCGGTCCCCTGTTGGTGAGTGTGTAACGACACCAAGGTCCCCTCTTAGATAGGTAGACAAGTACACACACACACACACACACACACACACATATTGGAACGTGAGTGAAGTACAAAGCCTATAATAAAGAATAGTTTAGCATCCAAATACATCACAAATGTTGAAACAGTTTGATTCTAATGAGAGAGTTACGTGAGACCAACACCACTTACTTTCACTTTCGCTTTACATTATTTCGGTTACTTCTTGTTTATAGTTTTTTAAAATTCTTTTTCTGTTCTGAATATCATTAAATTTAAACAATTGCTTGTGTAATATTTTGAGTGTATCATCAAATCAGAATAATTATCTCGGTTTCCCTAGTTATTTATTTTTATTTTTTCATTTTACTAAACAGGTAAGGCAAGTAATATTCTCTGTGTCTTTATATATGTATATCTATCTATCTATCTATCTATCTATCTATCTATCTATCTATCTATCTATCTATCTATCTATCTATCTATCTATCTAATCTATCTATCTATATATATGAATTATAAATAACTTATTTCTGTATAAAATAAAAATTTCCTAATAATCCAGACCAACCAGAGCGCAATATTCCTACAACATCATCAGTGCTGAAGCGGAACTACCAGAGCCGTTCGGCAGATAGCGAGCAGATGCAGCATGTGTGTTGTATCGAGGCAGGGTCAGGCCAGGGGAATCCATTTGCAGCTTTTTATTAAGAATGGTCAAGACAGGCAGGGAGAACAATGGCAAACAGGGCAGAACAGAAAAGCCAGAGACAAACCAGGTTGACACACAAAGGACAAAGACCTCCAGATAAATACTGGGCTTCTGGATTTACACATTTAAGTGCTGCAAAACATATTGACCTAAAAATTATTCTAAATTTAAATGATCTCATATATGTGGCTATTGTGGTTCACGATCATAGGCCCTGTCCCCAAATGGCACACTTCATATGAATTTTCGGTCTTGTGTACTTATTTCATGTGTCTGTTAAATCAATGAGACCATAGGCTGTCTCATTTTTCATTTTAGGTTTCAGAAGGTTGCTCACGCATACTTAGTGGTTGATATGTGCCCTCGATGTGCACTTTTGCAGAGGCCACACTGATGCAAGCTCTACAGCACACTTCTTTTCAACAGTCAAAGCGGAGTTAAGTTTTTGCACGTCGTGCACAATAACCCTAAAGGCACCGGGGCGGCGGTGCCACCGGCTTGGGCCCGCAATCGCTGCTCGCAGCTATATTTTATTATTATTATTATTATTATTTTACTACCTTTTGGGCACTTTTGGGGCCCTTAACGTGCTCGAAAACTCTTGAAACTTTGCAAACGGGTCAGAACCCGCGGCCATCAGGGCCGGGCTGAAGATGGTACCCGGGCGTGGCAGGGGGGCTCGACAGCGCCCCCTGGAACGGGATTTGAAAACATGTCCGTATATCAAACACGCTTGCATGAATTAATCTGAAAATCGGTATACATATAGATCTCATCGTTTCATATATCCTTCGCACTCTTACTTTTTACGCCAGCCCAACAGGAAGTCAGCTATTATGGGTTGTTTGGAAACTCATGTTCAGGAATTTGATATACTCCTCCTAGGGAATTCACCCGATCGTCACCAAACTCGGTGTGCATGAAGTCAAGACATTGAGGATGAAAAATTGCCAGGGGATTTTTGATATCTCGAACGGTTTGGCCGTGGCGAGGAAACGAAATTATGGCGAATAATGGAAACAGGAAGTGTGTTATAACTTCTGCATACATTGACTGATCTTGATGAAACTTCAGCAGTGTGTTCGCTGTAAGAGGCCGATCACATGGATGTGACTATTGTGAGTCAAAGTTATAGCGCCACCAACTGGCAGCAGGAAGTGTGTCACTTTCAAAATGCTTTGAAATCACCCTCTTATTTTTATCCGATTTGCTTCAAACTTTATGTGTATAATGTAAACACACGGCAGATTTAGACCTGTGAAAGGATTATTGATATCTTAGATACTGTTGCCGTGGTAACGCATCAAACTTTAAGATTCTTTTTTGATGCTTTTGAGACTCTTAGCATACTTGAAATTGCATGAAACTCGACAGACACATCACATTTATTAGCCAGTAGACATGTGCAAAGTTTCAGAAACGGGCGTGGTGCCGGGGCTCAGTAGCGCCACCTTTTGACAAAAGAGGGGGAGTTAGGTCTATACTTTTATCTACAATCTTAAAACTCAGTATGTATAATGTTCATATCGAGCTGGACAACTTTCTAATGTACACTTATTAGCTCAGACCAACAGGAAGTCAGATATTTTGGTTTGAATGTGGATGTTTTGGAGAATTTTCTCTTCCTCTCTCTCTTACCCTACGTCTCTCCGTGTGTTTGAGGGGAGGGGGGTTTGTCTGCTGAGTGAGAATGCTTTTATTTTAGTTTTTCAAGGTTTTGGGGCCCTTAACGTGCTCGAAAACTCTTGAAACTTTGCACACGGGTCAGAACCCGCGGCCATCAGGGCCGGGCTGAAGATGGTACCCGGGCGTGGCAGGGGGGCTCGACAGCACCCCCTTGAACGGGATTCGAACACTTGTCCATATATCAAACATGCTTGCTTGTAATAATATGAAACTCGGTACACTTATTGATCTCATCGGGCCGAACAACTTTCGTGCTCTAAGTTTTATGACAGTTCAACAGGAAGTCAGCTATTATGGGTTGTTTGGAAAATGCATGCTTTTATTTTTTATATACTTCTCCTAGAGAATTAATCCAAACACCACGAAACTCGGTTAGCGTGAAGTCAAGACATTGAGGATGCTAAATTGCGAACGGATTTTTGATATCTCGAACGGTTTGGCCGTGGCGAGGAAATGAATTTATGACTAAAAAAGGACACATAAAGTGTGTTATAACTTAGTTAATTTTACCTACAGTTACAAAACTCTGCGTGTATATTGTTCTCGTCAAGCCGAACAACTTTCTAATTTATTGTCATTAGCTCAGACCAACAGAAAGTCAGATATTGTAGTTTGAATGTGGATTCTGAGAATTTTCTCTCCCTCTCTCTGACAGAGAGAATGCACCCTGGCATTCTGTATGTGTGTGTGTGTGTGTGTGTGTCTGTGTGAGGAGGGGGAGGGGGTATCTTCGGGTGATAGTTTAAACACAAAGTCATTCATGGGGCCATACTGCCCTCTTGTGTCCAAAATTGTATTTATACGCACTTTTATTCATTTATTACCTGTATTAACCTGTATTAACACACTTTATGTGTCCTTTTTTAGTCATAAATTCATTTCCTCGCCACGGCCAAACCGTTCGAGATATCAAAAATCCGTTCGCAATTTAGCATCCTCAATGTCTTGACTTCACGCTAACCGAGTTTCGTGGTGTTTGGATTAATTCTCTAGGAGAAGTATATCAAAAATAAAAGCATGCATTTTCCAAACAACCCATAATAGCTGACTTCCTGTTGAACTGTCATAAAACTTAGAGCACGAAAGTTGTTCGGCCCGATGAGATTTGAGATTTGATGCGACAGTTTGATCGCGCCCGCGCCTCTCTCTCTCTCCCACACACGCACACACACACACAGTTCGATCGCGCCCGCGCCTCTCTCTCACACACACACGCACACACACACACACAGTTCGATCGCGCCCGCGCCTCTCTCTCTCTCTCTCTCTCTCTCTCTCTCTCTCTCTCTCTCTCTCTCTCTCTCTCTCTCTCTCTCTCTCTCTCTGTCTCTCTCTCTCTGTCTCTCTGTCTCTCTCTCTCTGTCTCTCTCTCTGTCTCTCTCTCTCTCTCTCTCTCTCTCTCTCTCTCTCTCTCTCTAATGTGCTATATTAGATCAATAATGTGCTATATTAGATCAATATGTTTTCCTTAAAAATTTTATTCTCTCTCCCCCACACACACACAGTTCGATCGCGCCCCTTTCACACACACACACACACACACACACACACACAGTTCGATTGCACCCGCTCCTCCGTATCTCTCTCTTTAATGTGCTATATTAGATCAATGTTTTCCTTAAAAATTTTATGCACACTACATTTATTCTCATCACATTTATAAATTATTGTATAAAATAATACTACCATTAAAAAAAACACATTTGATTTTCTATTTTAATCAATGTAGAATGTGTAACTTAAAAATAAACAGATTAGTGCTCTGTTTGAGGACAAGAAATTAAAACCAATGCAATATGATGAATGATGAAAGGGGATATTCAAAATAATTAGCCAAGCATTAATACCATTGATCAGCCCTACCAAACGTGGATGTTTTTTCACTAAGAAACAAACATTATGTTATTTGATTGATATTGTGAAGCTGCTTTGATGCAATTTATATTGTGAAAAGCGCTATATAAATACACTTGACTTGACTTGACATGAATGTCCAAAAGATGGCACTCACAGACTGTTTTTAAACGAGGTTGGATAAATATTTTTTGCTTTTAAACTGTGTGTGTGGGTGTTGGTGTGTGTGGGTGAGATTTTGGTTGGGGGACAGTTGTAGGTTACAGTTTGAGTTTATAGTTTGACAAAAGCACTTTGTGTTTTATTGTGAGTGTACATACATATAAATAAACACTTTGCAGTTTGAATTTACGTCCTCGATGAACAAAATGACGGAGTATGTTTTTATGTGTAACAGTTCAATCGCACCCACACCTCAACCACACACACACACCAAACACACACACACACACACACACACACACACACACACACACATACACACACACACACTCACACACATATTGGAACGTGAGTGAAGTACAAAGCCTATAATAAAGAAAAAATTAGCATCCAAATACATCACAAATGTTGAAACAGTTTGATTCTAATGAGAGAGTTACGTGAGCCCAACACCACTTACTTTGACTTTCGCTTTACATTATTTCGGTTACTTCTTGTTTATAGTTTTTTAAAATTCTTGTTCTGTTCTAAATATCATTACATTTAAACGATTGCTTGTGTAATATTTTGAGTGTATCATCAAATCAGAATAATTATCTCGGTTTCCCTAGTTATTTATTTTTATTTTTTCATTTTACTAAACAGGTAAGGCAAGTAATATTCTCTGTGTCTTTATATATGTATATCTATCTATCTATCTATCTATCTATCTATCTATCTATCTATCTATCTATCTATCTATCTATATATATATATATATATATATATATATATATGAATTATAAATAACTTATATCTGTATAAAATAAAAATTTCCTAATAATCCAGACCAACCAGAGCGCACTATTCCTACAACATCATCAGTGCTGAAGCGGAACTACCAGAGCCGTTCGGCAGATAGCGAGCAGATGCAGCATGTGTGTTGTATCGAGGCAGGGTCAGGCCAGGGGAATCCATTTGCAGCTTTTTATTAAGAATGGTCAAGACAGGCAGGGTGAACAATGGCAAACAGGGCAGAACAGAAAAAGCAGAGACAAACCAGTTTGACAGGCAAAGGACAAAGACCTCCAGATAAATACTGGGCTTCTGGATTTACACATTTAAGTGCTGCAAAACATATTGACCTAAAAATTATTCCAATTTTAAATGATCTCATATATGTGGCTATTGTGGTTCACGATCATAGGCCCTGTCCCCAAATGGCACACTTCATATGAATTTTCGGTCTTGTGTACTTATTTCATGTGTCTGTTAAATCCATGAGACCGTAGGCTGTCTCATTTTTCAATTTGGGTTTCAGAAGGTTTCTCACGCATACTTTGTGGTTTATATGTGCCCTGTATACGCACTTTTGCAGAGGCCACACTGATGCGAGCTCTACAGCACACTTCTTTTCAACAGTCAAAGCGGGGTTACGTTTTTGCACGTCGTGCACAATAACCCTAAAGGCACCGGGGCGGCGGTGCCACCGGCTTGGGCCCGCAATCGCTGCTCGCAGCTATATTTAGGGCCCAAGCCTTGAAAAGGCGAAGGCCCTATTGTTTTCCTTAGGATTATTTATTATTATTATTATTATTATTATTATTATTATTATTATTATTATTATTATTATTATTATTATTATTATTATTTTACTACCTTTTGGGCACTTTTGGGGCCCTTAACGTGCTCGAAAACTCTTGAAACTTTGCACACGGGTCAGAACCCGCGGCCATCAGGGCCGGGCTGAAGATGGTATCCGGGCGTGGCAGGGGGGCTCGACAGCGCCCCCTGGAACGGGATTTGAAAACATGTCCGTATATCAAACACGCTTGCATGAATTAATCTGAAAATCGGTACACATATAGATCTCATCGTTTCATATATCCTTTGCACTCTTACTTTTTACACCAGCCCAACAGGAAGTCGGCTATTATGGGTTGTTTGGAAACTCATGTTCAGGAATTTGATATACTCCTCCTAGGGAATTCACCCGATCGTCACCAAACTCGGTGTGCATGAAGTCAAGACATTGAGGATGAAAAATTGCCAGGGGATTTTTGATATCTCGAACGGTTTGGCCGTGGCGAGGAAACGAAATTATGGCGAATAATGGAAACAGGAAGTGTGTTATAACTTCTGCATACATTGACTGATCTTGATGAAACTTCAGCAGTGTGTTCGCTGTAAGAGGCCGATCACATGGATGTGACTATTGTGAGTCAAAGTTATAGCGCCACCAACTGGCAGCAGGAAGTGTGTCACTTTCAAAATGCTTTGAAATCACCCTCTTATTTTTACCCGATTTGCTTCAAACTTTATGTGTATAATGTAAACACACGGCAGATTTAGACCTGTGAAAGGATTATTGATATCTTAGATACTGTTGCCGTGGTAACGCATCAAACTTTAAGATTCTTTTTTGATGCTTTTGAGACTCTTAGCATACTTGAAATTGCATGAAACTCGATAGACACATCACATTTATTAGCCAGTAGACATGTGCAAAGTTTCAGAAACGGGCGTGGTGCCGGGGCTCAGTAGCGCCACCTTTTGACAAAAGAGGGGGAGTTAGGTCTATACTTTTATCTACAATCTTAAAACTCAGTATGTATAATGTTCATATCGAGCTGGACAACTTTCTAATTTACACTTATTAGCTCAGACCAACAGGAAGTCAGATATTTTGGTTTGAATGTGGATGTTTTGGAGAATTTTCTCTTCCTCTCTCTCTGACCCCACGTCTCTCTGTGTGTTTGAGGGGAGGGGGGTTTGTCTGCTGAGTGAGAATGCTTTTATTTTAGTTTTTCAAGGTTTTGGGGCCCTTAACGTGCTCTCAAACTCTTGAAACTTTGCACACGGGTCAGAACCCGCGGCCATCAGGGCCGGGCTGAAGATGGTACCCGGGCGTGGCAGGGGGGCTCGACAGCGCCCCCTGGAACGGGATTCGAACACTTGTCCATATATCAAACATGCTTGCATGTAATAATATGAAACTCGGTACACTTATAGATCTCATCGGGCCGAACAACTTTCGTGCTCTAAGTTTTATGACAGCTCAACAGGAAGTCAGCTATTATGGGTTGTTTGGAAAATGCATGCTTTTATTTTTGATATACTTCTCCTAGAGAATTAATCCAAACACCACAAAACTCGGTTAGCGTGAAGTCAAGACATTGAGGATGCTAAATTGCGAACGGATTTTTGATATCTCAAACGGTTTGGCCGTGGCGAGGAAATGAATTTATGACTAAAAAAGGACACATAAAGTGTGTTATAACTTAGTTAATTTTATCTACAGTTACAAAACTCTGCGTGTATATTGTTCTCGTCAAGCCGAACAACTTTCTAATTTATTGTCATTAGCTCAGACAAACAGAAAGTCAGATATTGTAGTTTGAATGTGGATTCTGAGAATTTTCTCTCCCTCTCTCTGACAGAGAGAATGCACCCTGGCATTCTGTATGTGTGTGTGTGTGTGTGTGTGTGTCTGTGTGAGGGGCGGGGAGGGAGAGGGGGTATACTCGGGTGATAGTTTAAACGCAAAGTCATTCATGGGGCCATACTGCCCTCTTGTGTCCAAAAATTGTATTTATACGCACTTTTATTCATTTATTACCTGTATTACACACACACACACAGTTCGATCGCACCCGCGCCTCTCTCTCTCTCTCTCTCTCTCTCTCTCTCTCTCCCTCTCTCTCTCTCTCTCTCTCTCTCTCTCTCACACACACACACACACACACACACACACACACACACAGACACACACACAGTTCGATCGCTCCCGCGCCTCTCTCTCTGTCTCACGCACACACACAGTTTGATCGCGCCCGCGCCTCTCTCTCTCTCCCACACACGCACACACACACACAGTTCGATCGCGCCCGCGCCCGCGCCTCTCTCTCTCTCTCTCTCTCTCTCTCTCTCTCTCTCTCTCTCTCTCTCTCTCTCTCTCTCTCTCTCTAATGTGCTATATTAGATCAATAATGTGCTATATCAGATCAATATGTTTTCCTTAAATTTTATTCTCTCTCCCACACACACACACGCACACACACACACACACAGTTCGATCGCGCCCGCTCCTCCGTCTCTCTCTCTTTAATGTGATATATTAGATCAATGTTTTCCTTAAAAATTTTATGCACACTACATTTATTCTCATCACACTTATAAATTATTGTATAAAATAATACTACCATTAAAAAAAACGCATTTGATTTTCTATTTTAATCAATGTAGAATGTGTAACTTAAAAAATAAACAGATTAGTGCTCTGTTTGAGGACAAGAAATTAAAACCAATGCAATATGATGAATGTCCAAAAGATGGCACTCACAGACTGTTTTTAAACGAGGTTGGATAATTTTTTTTTGCTTTTAAACTGTGTGTGTGGGTGTTGGTGTGTGTGGGTAAGATTTTGGTTGGGGGACAGTTGTAGGTTACAGTTTGAGTTTATAGTTTGACAAAAGCACTTTGTGTTTTATTGTGAGTGTACATACATATAAATAAACACTTTGCAGTTTGAATTTATGTACTCGATGAACAAAATGACGGAGTATGTTTTTATGTGTAACAGTTCAATCGCACCCACACCTCAACCACACACACACCAAACACACACACACACACACACACACATACACACACACTCACACACATATTGGAACGTGAGTGAAGTACAAAGCCTATAATAAAGAAAAAATTAGCATCCAAATACATCACAAATGTTGAAACAGTTTGATTCTAATGAGAGAGTTACGTGAGCCCAACACCACTTACTTTGACTTTCGCTTTACATTATTTCGGTTACTTCTTGTTTATAGTTTTTAAAAATTCTTGTTCTGTTCTGAATATCAATAAATTTAAACGATTGCTTGTGTAATATTTTGAGTGTATCATCAAATCAGAATAATTATCTCGGTTTCCCTAGTTATTTATTTTTATTTTTTCATTTTACTAAACAGGTAAGGCAAGTAATATTCTCTGTGTCTTTATATATGTATATCTATCTATCTATCTATCTATCTATCTATCTATCTATCTATCTATATATATATATGAATTATAAATAACTTATTTCTGTATAAAATAAAAGATCCCGAATAATCCAGACCAATCAGAGCGCACTATTCCTACAACATCATCAGTGCTGAAGCGGAACTACCAGAGCCGTTCGGCAGATAGCGAGCAGATGCAGCATGTGTGTTGTATCGAGGCAGGGTCAGGTCAGGGGAATCCATTTGCAGCTTTTTATTAAGAATGGTCAAGACAGGCAGGGAGAACAATTGCAAACAGGGCAGAACAGAAAAAGCAGAGACAAACTTGGTTGACAGGCAAAGGACAAAGACCTCCAGATAAATACTGGGCTTCTGGATTTACACATTTAAGTGCTGCAAAACATATTGACCTAAAAATTATTCTAAATTTAAATGATCTCATATATGTGGCTATTGTGGTTCAGGATCATAGGCCCTGTCCCCAAATGGCACACTTCATATGAATTTTCGGTCTTGTGTACTTATTTCATGTGTCTGTTAAATCCATGAGACCATAGGCTGTCTCATTTTTCAATTTGGGTTTCAGAAGGTTGCTCACGCATACTTTGTGGTTTATATGTGCCCTGGATACGCACTTTTGCAGAGGCCACACTGATGCGAGCTCTACAGCACACTTCTTTTCAACAGTCAAAGCGGGGTTACGTTTTTGCACGTCGTGCACAATAACCCTAAAGGCACCAGGGCGGCGGTGCCACCGGCTTGGGCCCGCAATCGCTGCTCGCAGCTATATTTATTATTATTATTATTATTATTATTATTATTTTACTACCTTTTGGGCACTTTTGGGGCCCTTAACATGCTCGAAAACTCTTGAAACTTTGCACACGGGTCAGAACCCGTGCTGAAGATGGTACCCGGGCGTGGCAGGGGGGCTCGACAGCGCCCCCTGGAACGGGATTTGAAAACATGTCCGTATATCAAACACGCTTGCATGAATTAATCTGAAAATCGGTACACATATAGATCTCATCGTTTCATATATCCTTTGCACTCTTACTTTTTACGCCAGCCCAACAGGAAGTCGGCTATTATGGGTTGTTTGGAAACTCATGTTCAGGAATTTGATATACTCCTCCTAGGGAATTCACCCGATCGTCACCAAACTCGGTGTGCATGAAGTCAAGACATTGAGGATGAAAAATTGCCAGGGGATTTTTGATATCTCAAACGGTTTGGCCGTGGCGAGGAAACGAAATTATGGCGAATAATGGAAACAGGAAGTGTGTTATAACTTCTGCATACATTGACTGATCTTGATGAAACTTCAGCAGTGTGTTCGCTGTAAGAGGCCGATCACATGGATGTGACTATTGTGAGTCAAAGTTATAGCGCCACCAACTGGCAGCAGGAAGTGTGTCACTTTCAAAATGCTTTGAAATCACCCTCTTATTTTTACCCGATTTGCTTCAAACTTTATGTGTATAATGTAAACACACGGCAGATTTAGACCTGTGAAAGGATTATTGATATCTTAGATACTGTTGCCGTGGTAACGCATCAAACTTTAAGATTTTTTTTTGATGCTTTTGAGACTCTTAGCATACTTGTAATTGCATGAAACTCGATAGACACATCACATTTATTAGCCAGTAGACATGTGCAAAGTTTCAGAAACGGGCGTGGTGCCGGGGCTCAGTAGCGCCACCTTTTGACAAAAGAGGGGGAGTTAGGTCTATACTTCTATCTACAATCTTAAAACTCAGTATGTATAATGTTCATATCGAGTTGGACAACTTTCTAATTTACACTTATTACCTCAGACCAACAGGAAGTCAGATATTTTGGTTTGAATGTGGATGTTTTGGAGAATTTTCTCTTCCACTCTCTCTGACCCTACGTCTCTCCGTGTGTTTGAGGGGAGGGGGGTTTGTCTGCTGAGTGAGAATGCTTTTATTTTAGTTTTTCAAGGTTTTGGGGCCCTTAACGTGCTCGAAAACTCTTGAAACTTTGCACACGGGTCAGAACCCGCGGCCATCAGGGCCGGGCTGAAGCTGGTACCCGGGCGTGGCAGGGGGGCTCGACAGCGCCCCCTGGAATGGGATTCGAACACTTGTCCATATATCAAACATGCTTGCTTGTAATAATATGAAACTCGGTACACTTATAGATCTCATCGGGCCGAACAACTTTCGTGCTCTAAGTTTTACGACAGCTCAACAGGAAGTCAGCTATTATGGGTTGTTTGGAAAATGCATGCTTTTATTTTTGATATACTTCTCCTAGAGAATTAATCCAAACACCACAAAACTCGGTTAGCGTGAAGTCAAGACATTGAGGATGCTAAATTGCGAACGGATTTTTGATATCTCGAACGGTTTGGCCGTGGCGAGGAAATGAATTTATGACTAAAAAAGGACACATAAAGTGTGTTATAACATAGTTAATTTTATCTACAGTTACAAAACTCTGCGTGTATATTGTTCTCGTCAAGCCGAACAACTTTCTAATTTATTGTCATTAGCTCAGACAAACAGAAAGTCAGATATTGTAGTTTGAATGTGGATTCTGAGAATTTTCTCTCCCTCTCTCTGACAGAGAGAATGCACCCTGGCATTCTGTATGTGTGTGTGTGTGTGTGTGTGTCTGTGTGAGGGGGGGAGGGGGAGGGGGTATCCTCGGGTGATAGTTTAAACACAAAGTCATTCATGGGGCCATACTGCCCTCTTGTGTCCAAAATTGTATTTATACGCACTTTTATTCATTTATTACCTGTATTACACACACACACACAGTTCGATCGCACCCGCGCCTCTCTCTCTCTCTCTCTGCCTCTCTCTCTCTCTCTCTCTCCCTCTCTCTCTCTCTCACACACACACACACACACACACACAGACACACACACAGTTCGATCGCTCCCGCGCCTCTCTCTCTGTCTCACGCACACACAGTTTGATCGCGCCCGCGCCTCTCTCTCTCCCACACACGCACACACACACACAGTTCGATCGCGCCCGCGCCTCTCTCTCACACACACACGCACACACACACACACACAGTTCGATCGCGCCCGCGCCTCTCTCTCTCTCTCTCTCTCTCTCTCTCTCTCTCTCTCTCTCTCTCTCTCTCTAATGTGCTATATTAGATCAATAATGTGCTATATTAGATCAATATGTTTTCCTTAAAAATTTTTATTCTCTCTCCCACACACACACACAGTTCGATCGCGCCCCTTTCACACACACACGCACACACACACAGTTCGATCGCGCCCGCTCCTCCGTCTCTCTCTCTTTAATGTGCTATATTAGATCAATGTTTTCCTTAAAAATTGTATGCACACTACATTTATTCTCATCACATTTATAAATTATTGTATAAAATAATACTACCATTAAAAAAAACACATTTGATTTTCTATTTTAATCAATGTAGAATGTGTAACTTAAAAATAAACAGATTAGTGCTCTGTTTGAGGACAAGAAATTAAAACCAATGCAATATGATGAATGTCCAAAAGATGGCACTCACAGACTGTTTTTAAACGAGGTTGGATAAATATTTTTTGCTTTTAAACTGTGTGTGTGGGTGTTGGTGTGTGTGGGTGAGATTTTGGTTGGGGGACAGTTGTAGGTTACAGTTTGAGTTTATAGTTTGACAAAAGCACTTTGTGTTTTATTGTGAGTGTACATACATATAAATAAACACTTTGCAGTTTGAATTTACGTCCTCGATGAACAAAATGACGGAGTATGTTTTTATGTGTAACAGTTCAATCGCACCCACACCTCAACCACACACACACACCAAACACACACACACACACACACACACACACATACACACACACACACTCACACACATATTGGAACGTGAGTGAAGTACAAAGCCTATAATAAAGAAAAAATTAGCATCCAAATACATCACAAATGTTGAAACAGTTTGATTCTAATGAGAGAGTTACGTGAGCCCAACACCACTTACTTTGACTTTCGCTTTACATTATTTCAGTTACTTCTTGTTTATAGTTTTTTAAAATTCTTGTTCTGTTCTGAATATCATTACATTTAAACGATTGCTTGTTTAATATTTTGAGTGTATCATCAAATCAGAATAATTATCTCGGTTTCCCTAGTTATTTATTTTTATTTTTTCATTTTACTAAACAGATAAGGCAAGTAATATTCTCTGTGTCTTTATATATGTATATCTATCTATCTATCTATCTA